>PVJN01031873.1:0-15749 GCA_004026805.1 Lasiurus borealis | reverse complement strand
GTTCCAGAACTCTTGAAGGGTGAGGTGTGTGCCCTTGACTAGAATCAAACCTGGGATCTTTCAGTCCGCAGGCAACACGGGTCTCGGCGTGCCCATTTTTTGATTGGGTTGTTTATCTTATTTTTGTTAAGTTGTATGAGTTCCCTGTAAATGTTGGAGATTAAACCTTTATCAGAGATAACATTTGCAAATATGTTCTCCCATGCAGTGGACATTTTTGTTGTTTTGTTGATGGTTTCTTTTGCTGAGCAGAAGCTTTTTATTTTGATGTAGTCCATTTGTTTATTTTCTCCTTAGTCTCTCTTGTCCTAGGATTGTGTCTGTAAAGATATTGCTGTGATATATGTCTGAAATTTTGCTGCCTATGGAATCTTGTGGGATATTTATCATTTCCCATTATACATTCATCCTTTAGCCATTTTGAGTTTGTTTTTGTGTATGGTGTAAATTGGTGATCTAGTTTCATTTTTTTGCATGTATCTGACCAAATTTCCCAGCAGCAGTTTTATGCTCTTGACTCCTTTATCAAATATTAATTGAGTATAATGGCTTGGGTCAATTTTTGGGTCCTCTGTTCTGTTTCATTGGTCTTCTTGTGCTAGTACCAGGCAGTTTTGAGAGCTGTGGCTTGGTAATATAGTTTGATATCTGGTATTCTGATCTCTCCAACTTTGTTCTTCTTTCTCAGACAGCTGTGGCTATTTGGGGTCCTTTTTTATTCCAGGTGGAGAGTTTGTTCTAGATCTTTAAAATATGCCTTTGGTATTTTAACAGGTATTGCACTGAATCTATAGATTGCTTTAGATGATATGGATATTTTAATGATATTGATTCTACCAATCCATGAACATAGTATGTTCTTCCATTTGTTTAAGTCTTCTACCTCTTTTTTCAATGTCCTGTAGTTTTTTGAGTATAGGTCTTTTACGTCCTTGGTTAAGTTTATTCCTAGGTATCTTAATTTTTTGGTGCAATGGTAAATAGGATTTTTTAAAATTTCTCTTTATGTGAGTTCATTATTGGTGTATAAAAAGACCATAGATTTCGGGTTGTTAATTTTGTATCCTGCTACATTGCCAAGTTCATTTATTAGGTCTAGTAGTTTTTTTATGGAGTCTTGGGGGTTTTCTATATATATTGTATCATGTCATCTGCAAATAAGGACAGTTTTACTTCTTTCCCAATTTGCATGCCTTTTATTTCTTCTTCTTGTCTGAGCTCTATGGTTAGTATTTCTAGTGCTATGTTGAACAGGAGTGGTGAAAGTGGGCATCCTTGTCTTGTTCCCTTTCTTAGGGGAAATGGGTTTAGTTTTTGCCCATTGAATATGATGTTGGCTGTAGGTTTGTCATATAGGCCTTTTATTATGTTGATGTATGATTCCTCTATTCCCACTTTACTGAGAATTTTTAATCAAAAAAGGGTGTTGGATTTTGTCAAATGCTTTTTCTACATCAATTGACATGATTATGTGATTTTAGTCTCTCAGTTTGTTTATGTGATGTATCAGATTTATTGATTTTCAGATGTTCTATCATCCTTGTATCTCTGGAATAAATACCACTTGTCATAGTGTATGATCTTTCTAACGTGTTGCTGAATCTGATTTGCTAGAATTTTGTTGAGAATTTTAACATCTATGTTCATCAAGGATATTGGCCTGTAGTTATTTTTTTTGTGGTATATTTATTTGGTTTTGGGATTTGGGTAATTCTGGCTTCATAGAAAGAACTTGGAAGTGTGCCTTCCTTTTGAATTTTTTGGAATAGTCTGAGGAGGATAGGTTTTAGTTCTTCTTTGAATGCTTAGTAAAACTCCCCTGTAAAGTGATCCTGAACAAGGCTTTTGTTTGTTGGAAGATTTTTGATCACTGTTTCAATTTTTTTGGTTGAGTTTTGTGAGCATGTATTTTTTAGGAATATATCCATTTCATTTAGGTTGTCCATTTTGTTGGAATGGAGTTGTTCTAATATTTTTTTTTAACAACTGTGAAATCAGTTGTTATTTTACCTCTTTCATTTCTGATTTTGTTTATTTTGGTCTTCTCTCTTTGCTTCTGTGTGAGCCTGGCTTCAGGTTCATCAATCTTGTGTATTCTTTCAAAGAACCAGCTCTTGGTTTTGTTGATCTTTTGTACTGTGTTTTTTTCTCATCTCTATTTTATTTCTCTAATCTGATCTTTAATATTTCTTTCCTTGTGTTTACACTGGATTTTTCTTGTTGCGCTCTTCCTAACTCTTTGAGTTGTAGGGTTAGGTAATTTATTACCATTGTTTCTTTCTTTCTTTTTCTTTTTTTTTTTTAAGTAGGCTTGTAGAGCTATGAATTTCCCTCTCAAGACTGATTTTGCTGTGTCCCATGGATTTTGGATTGTTGTGTGTTGCCATGATGTTTTTTCTTTCTTCTTTGATCTCTATTGTTAACCAGTCATTGTTTAATAGCATGCTGTTTAGTCTCCATAAATTTGATTTTTTTTAATTGTTTTTATTGTAGTTGATTTCTAGTTTTATGCTATTGTGATCTGAGAATATGCTTAATATGATTTCTATCTTCTTGAATTTGAAGAGATTTTGCCTGTGATCCAATATATGGTCTATCTTTGAAAATGACCTATGTGCACTTGAGAAGAATGTATATTCTGTGGCTTTGGGGTGAAATGTTCTGAAGATCTCAATTAATTCCATCTGGTCTGGTGAATCAGTTAGGATTGATATTTCTTTACTGATGTTTTGTTTAGAAAATTTGTCCAATGGTGATAGTGGGGTATTAGAGTCTTCTACTATGATTGTTTTTCTGTCAATGTTTTCCTTGACATCCTCTAGGAATTTTTTTATGAATTTGGGTGTTATTTCTTCTTGTTGGATTGCTCCCTTTAGTATTATAAAGCGGCCTTCCTTATCTTTTGTTATGTCCTTCACTTTGAGATATAATTTGTCGTATATAAGTATTGCTACCCCAGCTTTTTTTTTTCATTTCCATTTGCCTGAAAAACCTTTTTCATCCCTTCCCCTTCAGACTTTATGTGTCTTTTTTTAAATTAAATCTTTATAATTCAGATTATTACATTTGTTTCTCTTTTTTTCCCCCTCCGTATTTCCCCTCCACCTGGATCCCAACTCTCTCTCTCCCCTTAACTCCCTTCCATTGACCTCATCCATAGGTGTATGATTTTTGTCCAGTCTCTCTCTGTACAGCCCTCATCCCTTTCCTCCTGAGAATTATCAGTCCACTCCATTTCCATGCTCCTGATTCTATTATATTCACCAGTTTATTCTGTTGATCAAATTTTTAATTCACTTAATTTTTAGATTCACTTGTTGATAGGTACGTATTTGTTGTTTATAATTTTTTATCTTTTACCTTTTTCTTCTTCCTCTTCTGAAAGAGTACCTTTCAGCATTTCATATAATACTGGTTTGGAGTTGATGAACTCCTTTAGCTTTTTCTTATCTGTGAAGCTCTTTATCTGCCCTTCAATTCTGAATGACAGCTTTGCTGGATAGAGTATTCTTGGTTGTATGTTCTTGCTATTCATCACATTGAATATTTCTTGTCATTACTGTCTGGCCTGCATCGTTTCTGTTGGGAAATCAGCTGACAGTCATATGGGTGCTCTCTTGTAGGTAGTGAACTGTTTTTCTCTTGCTGCTTTTCAGATTCTCTCTTTGTCTTTTGCTCTTGGTATTTTAATTATGATGTGTCTTGGTGTGGTTCTCTTTGGATTGCTTTTATATGGGGTTCTGTGTGCTTCCTGGAGTTGCAAGTATATTTCTTTGACCAAATGTGGGAAGTTTTCAGTCATTATTTCTTTAAATAGGTTTTCAGTATCTTGTTCTCTCTCTTCTTCTGGCACCCCCACAATTCACATGGCAGTGTGATATAGGGGTTGGGGTTTTGCTAGGAGCTGACTGGATAGCAGTGAAGTAAGAGAAATGAATTGTTTATTCAGGTCTTGAGGGCAGTTTTCAGGTCTGTTCCTATGTCTCTCTATCTGGTTCCAAGGGAAAGTAGCCAGGTAGTCATTCCACGTTAGGGCTCAGGATCTGAATCATACTAGCAACTTCGTTAAGATGTTGTCTTTACCCTGCTCCGGGTCCAAACCTTATGATCATTAGTCAGGTTCAGGCTCCTGTCTTCTGCTGCCTCAGGGGTTGCTGCGTGAGTGAAGGCGAGGTCTCTAAGAGAGAGAGCTATGATTTCTAGAGCTAGGATTTAAAGGAAAGTCATAATCAAAGCCATATGGGCTCTAGGTTTCAATGTTCTAGGCTACCTTGTATTTTTCTTATCCCATTCATTTCTGAAATTAGTCATTTCTCCAAGGAAACCTGGCTTCTTTTAGAGAGAGATGGTATTTAGAAACACTATCTGTGTGGTTGTAATTACTTGCTGTGATTCGTATGCAAATCTGTTATTTTGAATATAGTTCATAACATAGTTATAGAAACGGTACCAATAAAGATTTTATTAAATTAGAGACTAACTCTTCAAGAGTTACAATTAGGCAATTAGTGAGCATTTGAAAAGTGGGTTGGAACATAACATGTATTTAGTAAATATTGATGGATGGATGGATTAATGAATGAATGAATGGCTTTGAATTCTGGGGTTTTCTTGGTCTGCTAAGAGCATCTTCTAACCCAAGTGAATCAGAGGCTATAGTGAATGGAGGCGATATGGATAGTCTTTATATTTTATCTACATTTTCAGCCTGTATCTATTTCCTGTTATTGAAAAAAAATGCAGATTCCCCTTTCCTGACCCTCTATTAGTTTTTACGTTTGTTTTAGTAATTGATTCTGAAACTGCTGAGATTATCTAGTTATTAATAATAGAAAAGAGTCCTGATCGATTTGGCTCAGTGGATAGAGCACTGACCTGTGAACTGAAGAGTCCCAGGTTAGATTCCGGTCAAGGCTATATACCTTAGTTGCAGGCATATCTCTAGTAGGGCGTGTGTAGAAGGCAGTTGATCAATGTTTCTCTCTCATCTGATGTTTCTGGCTCTCTATCCTACCCCCTTTTGTGGAAAAAATCAGTGAAATGTATTTTAATAGAAAAGAGGCAAAGGGAAGGTCAGACATTATAGATATGTCATTTGGGCAGCTTCACCAGGAAGCCGCACCTTTGCATTTCCCAGTGTTACAGAAAACCGGAGAAGAACCAAGCAATGCTAGAGAGATGGAGTTACATTTATTGTTGTTGTTGTTGTTTTTTTTATTATTATTATTGTTACACGCAGGTGCAGAGGAAAATGTCTCTCAAATTCTGGGCAAAATCACACAGGAAGTTTCCAGTCTTACATGTTTTTACCTTCTTTGTCTCCCAAATAAGGATTTTCCTGGTTTCCTTTGCAAGTTCTTAAAGAACCCTATGTGCTAGGGCTTTGAGACTTCAACCAAAGGTGTAACCTGGTGCCAGCACTGATAACTTCATCTGAGGAAGGTTTATGGCATCTTTGGAACAGTGAGTAGTCTTATTTCTTTATTATTTAAGCAAGCAAGCATTTACAGAAGCCAACATAGCAGGATTAAAATTTCAAACAGCAGTTTTTATATAAGATGGATGCTTCACCAGGGAACCACTAGCCTATTTCCTGCAAAACATTGGGAGAAGGGATCCAACAAAGAGAAGATAGACTCAGGCTTAGTGAAGTTGGGGTCTCTAGAGAAGATGCTTGTCAGTCAAACCTGGGGACAAAGATAATTGGATAAGAGTGGGTGTGGCCACTGCAAGTGCCCAAGAAAATTTGGGAATACATAATCTCAACCAAGGAGTTCTCTTTATTGTTGCTCCTCCGTCTTGTTGCTCTTGTTGCACTTGACTCGGCTAGTGGTGCTCTTTTTTTTTTGAAAGTAGAACCTACACCAGGTAGTTTTTTCTTTTTAAATATGTTTTATTGATTTTTTTTTTTTTTTTTTACAGAGAGGAAGGGAGAGGGACAGAGAGAAACATCTATGAGAGAGAAACATCGATAAGCTGCCTCCTGCACACTCCCTATTGGGTATACGCCCTCGACTGGAATCGAATCTGGAGCCCTTAAGTCCACAGGCCAATGCTATAGCCACCGAGCCAAACTAGTTAGGGCTTGAGGTGCTCTTTTTCTCCTGCTTCTTTGCACTCGCCAGTAAGGCCCACAGCCGTGCCCTACCCCACGTGAAATGGACCAATGGACTGCAGGGGGGAAGCACAAGCTAAGCTAGCCTGATGCTGGACTGGACCTGACTCTTACACGGAATGGAAATTCTGGACACTGGCTCTGATTTTAGCTCTACTGGAGTCCCAGCTACACCTCTTCTATGACTGGACTAAGGGAAATGGAACTTTGGAAATCCCAGGGTGTGATTCCAAGGAAATAAAGCTTTCTACCAAACCTCATCCTCCTATGGGGGCCTCTGGAGATGCTTATTCCAGTGGTACCCCAAGAACCCCACTTCCACAGCAACAGGGGGAGAGGAGGTCCTCTCCCCTCTGATAACAACTCTAGGAAGCCTCTAACTTCTCACCTGTGGTTCTCAGTGTATCCCTTCAGATTTCTGGGGGAATGAGATAGCTTATCTTAAAAAGAATACTTGAAAGGAAATATTTTTTTACTGGTTTTACAAAATAGCTAGCTGAGGAATATTTCCCCTCCCACTCCCACAGATGAAGAGAATCTAGTTAAAATGGAGCTACAAATACAGATTTTAGAGTTCTCAAGACTCTCAAATTTTTCATATCTATTCTGAGGAACAAGGATTTAGTCACAACCACTCTTTTGAGGATTTATTTACTGTCAAATAGTAATTGGATTTTGATACAGCAATTCATTTTGGTGGGGGTGGGGGTGAGAAGGTGATTACAAAGTAACAAACAAAATATAAGTGATGGTACCTTTGTTTTGTTTTTTTCTTTCTTTCTTTTTTCTTTTCCTGCTCCTGGATCTTTGCAGATACTAAGAATAAACCCCCTATTTCCCACAGTGGTCTTAGAAAACAAGGCATACACTTCAGCTACTTCTGTTGTGAATAATCCATTGAAGCCAAACTGCGTTATACTAGATTCATGAGTGTTCACACATAGGTCATATCCTTACATATCTCTTTGAATTTGTGGGACGCATACGGTGTACCACTTCTATAGAAGAAATATTTTCATTTTAGAATTCAACTTTTGTAACCTTTGGCAACATGTAGTATCAATGGCTCTTTGTTGTTAGAAAAAAAAGTAAAACTGTAAGCTATTCCCAAGGATATGCAGGGCGTTGCTATAGCAACAGAATCTGCCTCCCAGCGCTACAAGAAGCTATGAATAAAAGATGGTGTTCTAAGGACAACAGAATAGAAGAGGCTGTTTCGATCCTTCTAATACCTGAAATTTGCTGTTATTTTGTTAAATGCAGAATAAAAATCTTGGGGAAAGGTCCAGTTCAGTAGAGGATGAATTTCTATATTGTACTTCAGATGTCATGGGAAAAAATACATGCTTTCTAAATAGAGTCAGCTCATGGCAGGAAGACCAAGGAAAGGCCAAAATATTTGATTTATGTTTTTTTTTTCTTCCTCCAAATGAAACTCAAAGATGAATATGTTACTCAAACATATTTTAAAAAAAGGACTATTTTAAATTCTGACCCCAAATAGTCTTCTGGTTCCATCATAAGCACACTTTAGATGAAAGATAGAGCAAAACAAAGTACTCTGATTTGAGCTTACATTATCTATTCTGAACCCACTTATTTTGTGTACACCCCCTTTAGTCACTGAGTTCTAGTTCTCAGTGGCTTCACTGTAGCTGGCTATTTACATACCATCCTAGTCATTCCAGAACGATAGATAAAGGTTGCAAATGACACAGAAATGAATGAATTTTGAATCTTCTCTCTCTCCACATATATGTATATATGCATATTCCCCTACATTTATCTTTATATTATGTTTAGTTTTTAAGAAACATTTCTTTGGTGTGAAATTATTGGTGAACTGTTATTCAGTGAAGTAAAAAACTGGCCTCCCTGTAAGTGCTTATTTTAATATATTAAGAGCTAAATGGAATTATTGTTGCCAGAGGTATGACTATCAGAGCAAAGGGCAGTCATCTATAAGCCATGAAGAGAGATCTCACCAAAAACAAATCAAGCTGGGTCTGTGATCTTGGACTTCCAACCTCCAGAATTATGACAAAATGAGTTTCTGTTGTTTTAGTCATTCAGTCTATGGCATTTTATTATGGCAACCCAAGCTAATACAGAGATGAAAACAATTAGTTTCTAAATTGTCTTTCAGGGTCAAAGTTTAGTCTCTGATTGCAGGAGACGGGTGTGCAAACAGTCTTCCAACTCCGTGGAAGCAAAACCAAAAGCTAGATGATGGCCTCGCGCCAACCAGTGGGAGTGACCCGCCTCATCTCAGATTCCTGAGGGGATTCCACGTCCCTTGTTACAGGAGGATTGGAATGTCCTCCGATTCCTCCGGCCCGTGGTCCTCCTGTGCGTCCACTTAGACCGCTTCAGGCTCAACCAGAATACCAGGGGGGATTCCACGTCCCTCCTTACAGGACAAAACACACAAACAATCAGACACCTACCTCGGTTAATCAGGCTCTCCGGGTTGGAGTCCCTCGTGGGTCTTGGGAATCCCGGACGAGCACCCAAATGTTATGCCCAGATTTCAAGATCCCCAAAGACCACCAGGGAGCTGAGTCCAATGCAAAAGCCAAGAGCCTTTATTCAAATATGGTCCTGGCGCTCTGCCTCCACCATCGCAGCGGAGGATGCAGGAAGAGAGCCAGTCTTTTGGGAATAAAGGTTTTATAGGAGGGGGCGGGGCCTCCTTGGACCGCCGGATTTGCTGATTCCGGTTGGCTGATTTAAGGGTGAGCTGGGTGACTGACACGTTCTGCGGCCTCTCTCGGAAGAGGGGTCAGGTCAGAGACACGGCTACACAGGATGGAGGACTCGGTACAAAATGGAGTCAGTCCTGCTCTGCCCTTTCACCTAGAAAATAGAACTTTTTGTTTTAGGTGGAATAATTTTCCTACTGAATTTATGAGTAAATTCAATTGTAGAAGCTTAACAAAAAGGTAACATTTGTTTTCCTGCTCTATCTTAATTTAGGTCTAGGTAGATGACATTTGGGAAGGACGGGCTACTATACTATATATTAATGCTAATCTTATAAGAATAAATTTCTTGATAACCACTGTCAAAATTTCAGAGATCTTCTTTTTTCTTGTTGAGGATTTTCTTCTCCTTGGAGCTGCCCATAATTCAAGGACTTCAAAGATTAGTAAAGAATCTATTCCATTGATCTGGTTATATGACTTGTTGTTTCTCCTACTTTTGAAACTGATCAGGATACTAAAATGTTACTAATGCCTGGCAAGAACACAGGTGGGAATATTGATGATTTTATTCTCCTTACTTTTCCACTTATTTTTGTGAATTTTATATAATAAGCACTTATTACCTTCATAAATAAGTGGTGTATCACTTCTATAATTAACTTTATAAATTAATGAAGTTAAATTATATTAGGTATTAGAAGAACTTGTAAAAATCCTGTATTTTTTTCATGAGGAAATTCATACTCCAGGTCCATTCCCTGAGGTTTCGGTCTGCCTTGGTTTCAGCAAAGGTTGTTTTAGGTGGTTTACAATAAGACATCCTATCTAATGAAGGAATAATATGCAAATTGACCATCACCCCAACACACATGATGGTCAAAGATGTCCCCATGTGGTCAAAGATGGCTGGCCCCATGTGGACACAAGATGGCTATGACAAGATGGCCAGCAGGGAAGGGCAGTTGCGGGGGACCAGGCCTGCAAGGAAGGGCGGTTGGTAGGGACTCAGACTTATAGGGGAGAGCAGTTGCCGGTGTCTAGGCCTGCAGGGGAGGGCAAGTAGGGGCAAATAGACTGGTAGGAGAGCTGTTAGGCATCAATCAAGCTAGCAGAGGAGTGGTTACTAACCATTAGGATGTGATCAGGCTGGCAGGCAGAAGTGGTTAGGGACAACCAGGAAGGCAGGCAGGCAAGCAGTTGGGAGCTAGCAGTCCTGGATTGTGAGAGATGTCCCAGATTGGAGAGGGTGCAGGCTGGGCTGAGGGACAAACACCCCCATGCATGAATTTTGTTCACCAGGCCTCTAGTTTGTACAATAAAGCTAAATAAGCTAAGAATTAGAAATGTAAAGGCATTGAAAGAAGGAATACTCTTACCATGAGATTTAATATAGTTATTGTAACTGAATATTAAATTTATCTCAGCTTTCTGTTAGTTAAAAAAAATAGAAATAGCAGGTTAGAAAATTCTCATAATCTGATCAAAAGAAAGTATATCAGCACTTTGTGAAAGAATATATTCCTTGATAAACTCTCAAGAGGAACTTGTCATAGTATGTTATTTGTGTAAAACATAAACAATTTTTATATTGTCATAAATACAGGGAAAATATCTTGGAGATACCCAGGAAATTATTAATGATAATATAAAATTGTTGACTTTCACTGTTTAGCCCACACTTTTTCCTTCTATTGATGACAACATCCTTTTTCCTCAAGGAAATTGCTCCTCTTTTATTTCAGCCATGGGTTTCTGGGCACTACTAACCATAGTATTTCTTTGACCTAAAGCAAGCCATCACGTCTCTGGGGTTTTTCTAAGGAAGAAAAAAATTTCTTTTCCTGTTAGATGACAGGGATGCAAGAATATGCTCCCTCAGTCATCTGAAGCCCTGTTCACCACCTGAGAAAATGTAAGACAATAACTCTAAACATGCACAGAGAATTAAAGACAGGAAATTCATACCCCAGGTCCATTCCCTGAGGTTTTGGTCTGCCTTGGTTTCAGCAAAGGTTGTTTTGATTCCTTACTCTACCTTGTGCTCTTCAAGTTCCTCTCTTCATTTAACTTCCTTCAAATTAAATGTCCATCACTTGCAATGGAAGGAATTTAGACTACTTGAATACCTCTGGAGTTAGAATTGTGTCAGCAAGCAGAGAGAGATATGGGAGCTTTTATGTTGCTCAAAAATTTTTTTTACAAAAAATATATTATATTTATATTATATTGTAAATAAAATACTAATAAAAATAAAAATAAGAGTAATGAAAAAATGCATATAAGGGATAGCCAACAATAGAGGATAATGTTTCCAGAAAAGCAAATGCACTAGGGCTTTATTTTTGTGTCTATTTTTTACATTGGGCTTTGCTAAAGTCTAAGAATAACACTGAAGTGGTACTCAGTGAAGGAACTAAGCTAATGTGCTACTCAACGTTTATACTAGAATAGACTATAGAAAACCTAGAAGAGTAGCCAGAGAACAAATCTCAGGCTATCGGTCTATTGATTTCAGGACCTTTAACAATTCCAGGTGAACTTTTCTGACAGAAGTGAGTGTATACTGTTAAAGGCACAGTGATATGCTTTTGATTGCACATGAGCAGATGGTAGGGGTGACATTTTATGAAAGAAGATATGTTCTTCTTATGTTCTTACTTGAATGAAAGGTCACCTCACTTGCAAATGGAGATGAATCACTGAGGTTCCTGAAGGTGGGGCCAAATTTTCTTCAAGAGGCAACTTTAGTTCTGTTCAAGTCCTTGAAAGTATTTTATTGAGATCTGAGGGTAGCTTAAGATGGATATGGCAAATCACTGGGGAAAAAGAGACTTGAACTCTACATTTTTCTAGTGACTCACTGACACCTATAACCTTAGCAAATCTTTCAATGCTGTGTTCCTTTTTTTTTGTACTAATCATGTGAAAGGACATCAAAGTCAATATGTCTGAAACTGAACTCATTATTTATTCCTGAAAACATGCATTTATTTATTTATTCCCTCTCTGGTTTTAGGATAGCTCTACTTATCTAGTCACCCAAGCCAGTAATCTAGGAGTCATTCTAGATTCCTCCCTCTCTTCTACCAATAATGCAATTGCCCCTCTCTGAAATATTAATAGATTTTTGTCTTCTTCCCTTCATCTCCACCACCTCTGTTTTTGGTTTTACTTTACCTATTTCTCATAGGAAATAATTAATTAATTAAACAAATATTTTTTGAGCATGTATTTTATGTCAAGCATTGTGCTAGGTTCTGAGGATTTGGTGGGAATGAAACCAATAGACCCTGCTGTCATATAGTTTATAACTTAGGGAGCTACTGCAATGCATTTGTAACTAGCGCCCCTGCCCCTAGAATAGATACTTAGACTGTGAGCTCGAGCTCTTTCTAAAATACAAGTCCAAAATGCAAATCTGACTTCTCATTAGTCTGGTTCCTGCCTTTGTCTTCAGAATCTTCTCCTCCTCCCCAAACTATAGTAGCATAAAGAGTGACCCATCCACTGTTCAAAATTAATGTCATTATTTATAACAGACCTCATTGTCCAGTTAAATCATGATGTAATCTTATTCATCAAAAAACTATAGAGAAAACTAGATTTTCTCCTTTTCCATATAAAAAAACTTTATATTCACTTCTTAGACTCAGAAAATAAAGGGTTCAATTACTTGATTTAGAAGTTCCTGTGCTCTTTGTTAAGTACTCTCTAAAGATAAAAAAGGGCTTGGGGACTCTTTCCCCCTCCCCACACAGGAGTCTGTACTGTGGACTCTTTCCCTCCCCACATGGAAGTCTGTGCTTGTTCCTCAATAAATTTCCACCTTTGTTACCAAAAAAAAAAAAAATGACTTGTAGATAAATTATTAGGACTCACAAGATATTCATCAGTGTTATTGGAAACAAATTTAATATAGATAAAAATAGAAAATGTAAGAAGCAATATTATTTGCATTAATAGCAAAAACTTCAAGTACTGAGAATATATTTGACAAAAGATATGTAAGACTTTATAGGAGTTCATTATAAAACTTTACTATAGTATAAAATAGACATATAACAAGTTTATGGATCAGAAGACACAATATTGATGTAATTTCTCCATTCTCCCCAAATGAATTTCCAAAATCAATTTATCCTAACAAAAATTCCAACAAGTTTTTATAAATCTTAAAACATGACAGTGGAAACTAAAATTCACATGGTCTAACAAAATGCTTAGAAGAGACATAATAATTAAAAGAATAAATTGGGGAAGGAATACCCTAATGAATAACAAGATTTAATGTGAAATTATAGCAATTAAAACAGTATAATATTTGGCCTGGCTGACATGGCTCAGTGGTTGAGCATTGATCTATGAACCAGGAAGTCATGATTTGATTCCCAGTCAGGGCATATGACCCGTTTGTGGGCTTGATCCCCAGTGTGGAGCATACACGAGGCAGCTGATCAATGATTCTCTCTTATCATTGATGTTTCTCTCTCCCCCTCTCTCTTCTTTCCTCTCTGAAATCAATAAAAATATACTTAAAAACAAAAACAAAACAGTATCATATTGGCACAAGGATAGGCAATTAGATCATATATACATGTGGAATATCCTAATATATAAAAACTCTGGCTCGTAACGACCAGTCACAACTGGAAGATGACCAACCGGAAGTCAGTGCTGGCCCCACTCCCAAGCAAGTGGTAAGGGGCAATCAGGCAGGCAGGCAGAGGGGTTAGGGGTAATCAGGTAGGCATACAAGCTGTTAGGGGTGATCAGGTAGGCAGACCAGGGGTTAGAGGTGATCAGGTAGGTAGGCAAGTGGTTAGGAGAGATCAGGTAGGCAGCCCCTCTCTGTGCTGGTCCTACCCCCAAGCAAATGGATAGGGGCAATCAGGCAGGCAGGCAGAATGGTTAGGGGTGATCTGGTAGGCAGACCAGCAGTTAGGAGTGATCAGGTAGGCAGACAAGCAGTTAGGGGTAATCAGGCAGGCATGCAGAGTGGTTAGGGGTGATCAGGTAGGTAGGCGAGTGGTTAGGGGAGATAGATAGGCAGATGGTCCTTTGCTGGCCCCACTCCCCAGTAAAGAAAGAGAAAGAGAGGCCCAGGCCAGCCAAGCCATTGCACCCCAGCCTGTCTCCTGCAGAAGAAAGCCACTGGTGGCAGGGGAGGGGAAACAGCGCTGTACAGATGTCAAGCAGTGGCAGCAGTGGGGGTGAGGTCAGCTGCTTGCAGCCTGGGGAAGGAAAGCCCCAATAGGCCCTGATCTCAGGCCAGGCCTAGGGACTATACCTGAAGGGTCCAGGATTGTGAGAGGATGCAGGCCGGGCTAAGGGATCCCCCTGAGTGTATGAGTTTTTGTGCACCGGGTCTCTGGTATATAACAGAGGAAGCAGTATAATTAATAAAGAAAATATATATCATTTTATAAATTACTAGAGGCCCAGTACATGAAAATTCATGCACTAGTGTGTGTGTGTGTGTGTGTGGGGGGGGTCCTCTCAGCCTGGCCTGCCCCCTCTTACAGTCTGGGAGCCCTCAGGGGCAGGAGGCAACCTGGTAATCAGGGGAAGGTGACACCCCATCACATCTCTGCTGCTGCCACTGCCAGAAGTCCAAGCCTCAACCAGCCCTGGTTACCTGAGTCTCGAGTGACCCTGAGTGGCCGGGCAACTGCTATCTGAGGTTTACCTGCACCTTGGACTGGCCCTGGGTGGCTGGAGGGCTAAGGGGACTGGGAGACTGTGGGTACCACCATCTTTGAGGGCATGGTAGTCAATTAACATATTCCTTCCTTATTGGCTGTGGGAGCTGTCATCTTTGAGGGCAGGGTAGTCAATTAGCATATTCCCTCCTTATTAGCCATTGGTGATGCTATTTTTGAGAGCGGGGCAGTGAATTAGTATATTCCTTCCTTATTGGCTGTGGGTGCCGCCATCTTTGTGATGGTGTGATGGTGTGGTCAATTAGCACATTCCCTCTTTATTAAATAGGATACTGGGACAGTTGGCTATCTACCTGTATTTGGGAAGATAATTGGATATCTATTTCACAACACACATAAATTCCTAAAAAAAATTAAAGACATAAAGGAAAAACAAAAACTTTAAAACTTGAGGATATCATTAATCCTTGGGTTAAGAAAGAATTTCTTACATTAAAAGCAGATATTAACCAAATTAAAATTTGTATTTAAAAGGCCACAAAGTTAAAAATTAGTCATTTTGATAGATATTTGCAAGACATTATCTGACACTAAACTCAATAATTGTTACTGGAAAATGTACCTGAATCTCTTTTTTTCTTGTCTGAATGAAGAGCATCATTTTGTACCCTCTAGCCTAAGCCAATAACTAATATGTGGAATAAATTAAGGGGCCAGTCAATAATAATAATTAAAAAAATTCCATAAAAAGGAGCAAATGATATAAAAAATAAATAATAGAAGAAGAAACCTTAATAGTTAATATATGAAAGATGTTTAACTTCACAGGGGTAAAGTAAATGTAAATTAAAACAGTAATGAAAACACTTCTTTATGCTTAGCAGATTGGCAAATTTTTACCAGTTTGGTAGTACCAAGCAATGGCAAGAATGTGGTGAAAGAGGAGCTGTCATATGATGGAAACAATTAAGTAACAGTTGATAAAATGAAAGATGTACAGACTTTCATGATTCCACTTTTAAATAACATTCTAGAGAAATTCTCATGTGTGTATAAGAATTTTTTTTTCTTTTTTTTAAAATTAAATCTTTATTATTCAGATTATTACATTTGTTTCTCTTTTTTTCCCCTCCATAGCACCCCTCCACCCAGCTCCCACCCTCCCTCTGCCCTTAGCTCCCTCCCATTGATCTCATCCATAGGTGTATGATTTTTGTCCAGTCTCTCCCTGTACACCCTTCACCCCTTTCCCCCTAAGAATTAACAGTC
>PVJN01031872.1:0-24583 GCA_004026805.1 Lasiurus borealis | reverse complement strand
TGGACGGAGCCAGAGCCAGAAGTGGGATGCGATCAGTCAGACCTTGGGGTTCGGGAAGACGCAGGCACGGACGAGGAGCACTGTCAGGCCTCCCCACCCCCCGCTTTCACCTCCCGGCGGCGGCAATTAGCATGTCTGAAGTCCACCGGGGCAGTTGGGTTTGCGAAAGTTTTGGGAAGTTTTTTTTTTTTTTTTTTTTGCAAGCCTCCAGCCGGCTCTTGCCGGAAGCCTCAGGTTTCTTTTCCTGGAACCGGCCGGAGCCTTATCTCGGGCTCCCCTCGCGTAAGCCCAGCCCGGGGCGGCGGAAGGCGGGCGGGCGGGCGGGCGGTGTGGCTGCGGGTGTGGGGATCGGCATCGGATCCCCTCCTGCCCGCGTGCCTGTGCGCGGACCTGCCCCCACAGCCCCGGCCCCGGCCCCAGACCGGGTGCCCTTGCTCCGAGCGGCTTTGAAAAACCTTGGCCTCCGGTGGGGATGTATAAACAACGCCCGGAGTTTTTTAAACAACCACGCCACCGCTCTGGCAGCCGCCGCCTCCGGAATTTAATGTCGGCCTTGGGGGTTCTTCTCATCTTCTGTCTGGGGTGGGGGGTCTCGGCCGGGGTCAGCCTTTCGCGTGCCACCGGTCCAATCACTTCCTGTTCGCTTGCAGGGCGAAGGCAGGCAGGTGATAAAAAAAAAAAGCTGTCAAGAGCGGCCTCTCTCTCTCTCTCCTCGCTCTTTTTTAATCTGATTAAATAATTGTCCCCTTGAAGGGGAGATCGGTTTACGGCGAGCTTTGCGAGGTTCCAGGGCCGGGTGGGACCTCGATCCGGTTACCAGGAAGAGTGCTTGCTCTCTTTTCAAAGTGTTTGTCGGAGTTTTTTTTTTCTTTTCGAGCTGCGAGCAGCACCTCCCGGGCCGACCCGGGTGAGGGTTTTTCTAAAGCAAAAACAAAATGTCCCGAGGGCCGCCATGCCTCTGGCCTTGCCTCCCGCCTGGCCTGCCCGCCTTCTCCTGGAGGAGAGAGAGTTTCCGAGGGACCCGGGTCGGCCGGGCCTCTTTCCCCACCCCACACCCTTCCCACCCCTTTAGGTAGCTTCGCTCTCGGGAGCCCATTCCCCTGTTAAACCCCCGAATCCCTTTCCCTCCAGAGCCTGCTCCCAGAGAGGACCCAGTTCCCCCTGGAGGGCCCTACTGGACACCCCGGACCCTGGGTCACCCTCAGAGCAGAGTAGAGGATGGAGCCAGGCCAGCAAGCAGTTGGGGCACTTACACCCCGGTGCCCCACACCGGGGCGGGAGGGGGGGTCTGTGGCTTCCTTAGGGGTCACTTCTGACTCTCCCTGTGCTCTGCCAGCACCCCCACCCCCAGAACTAGGGGGCAGGCCCGGAGCTATGCCATGGCTCCAGCCACCACGTGGACGCATTCGCCGCCTCTGAAAGAAGGGGACATGGGAGAGATGGCTTTGTGGGCGCTGGGGCAAGGGGGTGTTTTGTGTTTGTGTGTGTTTGCTTGTTTAGTGAAATCTTCATGGCCATGGAGGCTTCCTTTTGAACGTGGCTTTGGACGGTTTGCTCTGCTTTTCATCCCGTTGGCTGTCCTGAGCGAGGGTTGGTGAGGGACTTAAAAGACCAAGGTCCCGTGCCTGGGAAAAGCCCCCCTGTGTCCTCAGAGCATTGGGGGGCAGGGACCGCAGGGAGCTCAGGCCCCCAGGTGAATATCTGTAATCACGTCCGTCCCCACAGCAAGAGGCCCCTTCCCGAGGGGTTTGGGGGGCAGAGAGCTTCTCAGGAGAGAGCAGGGCCGCAGCCAGGGGGGAAAGCCAGTGGCACCCCACACCCCAGGCGCCCCGTGTGCACGTCCCTGCTCCACCCCACACCGCCCACTCCCACCACCCACGCCCACCACCCAGGCGGCTTTCACGGGAGCCATGCCTGACGATCGGGGTTGTAAACAGCCTCAGACAGACAGACGACCCCTTTAAGACGCTCATCGGGAAGGAATTACGCTGCTCCCCGGAATGAGGAGGAGGAGGAGGAGGAGAAATGTGAACCGGGAGCGAGAGCGGGTGTGCTGAGGCCGACAGCGGCCACGTCCTTCTTCCAGATCCTTCTGAGGCAGCGGTTCTCAACCCACGGGTCGAGAACCCCTCACAGGGTCACCTAAGACCGTCGGAAAACACAGATGTTTGTATTACGGCTCGTAAACAGTAGCACAACTACAGGGACGAAGCAGCAACGGACATAATTTTGTGGCTGGGGGCCACCACCCCGTGAGGAGCTGTATTTAAAGGGCCGCAGCATTACCGAGGCCGAGAACCGCTCTTCTGAGGCCTCTGCTTCAGTCTTGGGAACCAGAGGGCGGTTCACAGGATGGGTTTCCCTTAGAATAGGGGGACAGCACCCCACCGGCTTCTCCGGGGGTCCCTCCCAGCCCCGTGGGTCCCCCCCCTTCTCCCAGCGAGCCCCTCCCTCCCTGGTTTGGGGTCCGAGCAACATGTAGTTAGTGGACTGACTACTGAGGAAGCCTCTCCCTTGCTGTCCGTCCCCCCGAGGCACGGCGCAGCCCACAGAGCCGCTGGGAAGGCGGCGAGGGCTGTTAGAACCAGGATAACCTGAGAGTCTTAGGCCTCCTCGCTGCACCGTGCCCCAGGGCACCGCACCCACACGCCTTCTGAGCTCTCGGGGGCCTGGGTGCTGGTGGAATATTCTTCCCCTCAGCCGTGCCTCTGCGGGTGGGACCGCCGTCCCGAGCTTGGTCACCACCGAGGTCCCGGCGGCGGCTGGATGGATGGCAGGTTCCGCTCCAGGGCCCTCCCTGACACGCGGGGAGGAAGGGAGGGATTGGAAGTCAATGGATTGTGACCGAGCCGTCAGCCTCATTAGAGCGGCTTTCCCTGCCCGTCTGCACGGCTAGCCAGCCGCCGGGCCGGGAGCGGGGAGCCGGGAGCCGGGAGCCGGGGGCAGGGCCCGGCGCGGAGGGTGGATATTTTGCTCAACTTCCTGATGCTTTCAGAGCCCAGGAGAAGGAGGAGGAGGAGGAGGAGGGCGAAATAGGAGATACCCCCTGGCCGACAAGTCCCTTCTTGCCTGTTGGGTCTGCGCCGCACGGAGCGAAAACATTTGTTTCCTTGTCTATTGTGCGAGCGGCTCCCGCTGGCAGCTTTGTTTTTCTGGGGAAAGTTAGGTTCTTTCTTTTTCTTTCTTTCTTTTTTTTTAACTAATAGTCCCTTGGAGGCTTGCCTGTCGGGGATAAAAAAATCTTTCAAATTAGCAGGCACCTTCGTGTCAAATGGAACAAGCAGTTTCCCTGGTGGGAGGGTGTTTGTTGCTCATTAGATGCTGTAAGTTATCTATATCAGCGGTTCTCCACCTTCCTAAGGCCGCAGCCCTTTAAGACAGCTCCTCACGGGGTGGTGACCCCCAACCATAAAACTATTTTTGCTGCTACTTCATACCTGTGATGTTGCAACTGTGATGAATCGTGTCTGTGTTTTCCAGTGGTCTTAGGCCACCCCTGTGAAAGTGTCGTTCGACTCCCCAAAAAGGGGTCACAACCCACACAGGTTGAGAACCGCCGATCTAAATGAATGTAATTTTCCTGGGTTTAATACTCTCTTCCTTCCCCACATAAAAACAACAACAACAACAAAAAAAAAACATCCCTCCAAGATCAATAAAAGCCAAGTACGTGGTGGCTGTGCCCTCCATTATCTTTGATTCCTACTGCATTTTGTTAAAAGCAGAGGGGTCGGAGTTAAACTCCGAATTTTTATTTTTATTTTTTTTTGCCTCCAACCCCAGCCTCGACCATCCCTCCTCCCTGGCCGCCCGGGCCTGTGGCTCTGTTTGTGCCACCTGGCACCGCCCCTCCCGAAGCCGTGGCCTGACCCCGGAGGGCGGGCGTGTGCAGGGGAGCCAGGCCGGGCGGGAGCACTGTGCGGGCAGCAGGCCGAGGAAGGCGCTGGCAGAGGGTTCTGGGGGTCGCAAAGCCCTTGTTTCTTTTCCCCTCGTCCCTGAGCCTGCTCCCCACCGGAGCGGCCCGGCCAGAAAGCCATGGGGTGGATCCTGCCCCCCGAGTGCTGGCTGAACGTGAATTAAAATCACGAAGCCGGGTCGCCACAGGGAGAGGGGGGTGAGACGGGAGAAAGGTGTGTTCCGGGGGACATTTCCACGCGGTGAGCTAATTTTTTTTAACTGAAAACAGCGAGGAAGGAAGGAAGGAAGGAGAAAAGAAAAAGAAAAGAATAATAAGTGGAGCAGTGTTGAAGGAAGGAAAGAAGGAAGGAAGGAAGGATAAAAGAAAAGAAGAAAAGAAGATAATAATAAGTGGAACAATGTTGAAGGAAGGAAGGAAGGAAGGAGGGAGAAACGAAAAGAAAAGAAGAGAAGAGAAAAGAAAAGAATAAGTGGAGCAATGTTGAAGGAAGGAAGGAAGGAGAAAAGAAAAGAAAGGAATAATAAGTGGAGCAATGTGGAAGGAAGGAAGGAAGGAAGGAGGGAGAAAGAAAAGAAAAGAAAAGAAAAGAAAAGAAAAGAAAAGAAAAGAAAAGAAAAGAATAATAAGCGGAACAACGCTGGAGAGCCTGGCGTTGTTGAGAGAGGAACAAAGCAAGCGCACGCCGTGGGCGTCGAAGAAACGGCAGCCAGCGCGGAGACCCGATCCTCGGGGAGATTGATTTCCGTGATGTTTTTGGAAAACAAAGGGGAATTGTCGTGTGACTGCTCTTAATTAAACGGCAACACACACACGCGTCTAATGGGCGCTAAATGCCTAATTAGAGGGCGCCGGGGGAAGGAATGGCTGTGCCTTTAAGCCTCCTGTGTAAGAGCAGGGCACCAGTCGGAGGGAAAGGAGGGAGAAGGAAGAGACGAGCCAGACCTCGGCCGGGGGCTGTGCCCGTGGGCAGGTGGGCGCGCACAGTGCCCTCCTCCCCGTGAGGGCCGCTGCTCGGACCCCTCCCGCCCGCCCTGCCCGTGGTTCATCTTCCATCCTCCTCCCGAGAAGCCGGGAGCGGGAGCGGCTGAGGAGTGAGAGCCCTGGAGGACCATGGGAGGGCGGGCGATGAAGCAGGCTCTGCTGTCCGGGGAAAAGAATATTAAATCCAGGGAAATTTCTCCTGCTAGTGCGGCGGTTCTCAACCTGGGGGTCGAGACCCCTTTGGGGGTCGAACCACCCTTTCACAGGGGTCGCCTAAGACCCTCGGAAAATGCAGATATTTACATCACGATGCATCACAGTAGGAAAATCTCATGATGGGGGGTCACCCCCACATGAGGAGCTGTGTGCAAGGGTCGCGGCCTGAGGCAGGTGGAGAGCCGCTGGGCTAGTGGAAATCAGCAGAAACGAGGCTGTGCTGTCCCATGAGCGAGTCTATGGCCGCCGTCTTTACAGGCAGGAAGAGGGGGCGTCCAGGGGGAATGGGCCCGAATTACCACCGCGATTCTCGGTGAAAAGCGGGAGGCGGGAACGGGAGAAGAGGGGTCACCACGCATGCTGTACAGCCGGGACTGAAAAACAAAGCCACGCTGCGTCCGTAACGGGATGGACACCACAGATCCCGCCACGGGAGAGCGAGGGAGCCACGGGAGAGACCCGAGATGGCAAGGACGAGTGAAACTGTGGCCTGTGGGTGTGAAATTCCGTGGCCACTGGAAAAAAGAGCAGCGGGTGGCAGTGCAGCCGGTGGTCCCTGTCCAGGCCACGAAGACTGACCCCCGAAGGTCCAGCGATGCTGGTCCCTGTCCAGGCCAAGAAGACTGACCCCCGAAGGGTCCAGCGATGCTGATCCATGACCAGGCCACGAAGACTGACCCCAAAGGGTCCAGCGATGCTGATCCATGTCCAGGCCACAAAGCCTGATCCCCAAAGGGTCCAGCAATGCTGATCCATGTCCAGGCCAAGAAGACTGACCCCCGAAGGGTCCAGTGATGCTGACCCATGTCCAGGCCAAGAAGACTGACCCCCGAAGGGTCCAGTGATGCTGACCCATGTCCAGGCCAAGAAGACTGACCCCCGAAGGGTCCAGCGATGCTGACCCATGTCCAGGCCACAAAGCCTGACCCCCGGAGGTCCAGCGATGACCAAGAGGCTGCCGCCCTCCCTGGCCATTTCCCTTTGAAGCGGCTGCTTTCTTGTTACTGAGTATCCACGCTGTGTCTGCAGCTGTCTTCCATAGCCCCGATAGGAAATCCATTTCCGGTCAATGGCAGGAAGGGGATTCCTTTTCGGGATCCGCCAGTGGGAGAAACCTCAGGCGCCTGTTAGCAGGAGAGCACACCCCACCGGGGCCTCCCAGACGCCCACCCGCACAGCCCCCCTCCTGGGGTCCCAGGGCGCGGAGAGCCAGCCTCTCCCGCGGAGGCCTGAGGTGTGGGATCGGCGATAAAGAGCCAAGGGCACGTTTCTGGGGGTGGCCTCGCGGGCCCCAACTCGCTGCCAGGGGAAACCAGGGAGCAGACGTGCGCAGGGGGTTCAGAGGTGGCCGCAGAGGGCCAGTTCCGGCCGCGCGGGAGTCCTCGGCGATGCGGCTGTAAAGGGGCGGGTTTCAGGTCAGCGGGAAGGAGCTTAGACACTCAGCATCAAGGTGGCCCGCGGAGGCTGGCCATCGGCGGCCTGGACAGCTGGGAGGGAGATGGGCTCGAGCAGCGGTTCTCAACCTGTGGGTCTCGAACCGGTTGGGGGTCGAACGACCCTTTCACAGGGGTCACCTAAGACCGGCAGAAAACACCTATTTCCCATGGTCTTAGGAACCCACACACCGCTCCTCGGTGCAGCAAAGTGTAGCCATGTCGTTTACTGTTGTCATATGAGGACTGTTACCCATGCTACACCACAATTCAAGACAACATTGCATTTATTTGTCATTAGAAATAAATATTTCACAATATATAATTACGTATTGTTTTTGTGATTAAGCTCTATACTTTAATTATGTTCCATTTGTAACAAAGAAAGTACATCCTGCCTATCAGATATTTACATGACAATTCATCACAGTAGCAAAATGACAGCTATGAAGTAGCAACGGAAATAATATTGTGGTTGGGGGTCACCACCCCATGAGGAGCTGTCTTACAAGGTCGCGGCCTGAGGAAGGTTGAGAACTGCGGGGGTAGAGGGTCGACTCCCAGAAACAAGGGGTGCTGGCTTCCAGGCGTGGAGGGCAGAGAGAAGGCATGGCTGGGCCCGGTCCTGGCTGTGGGCAGTGCTGCCCCGGCCGAGCGCCGTGACCCCACGTGGCTTTCTGAGGACCCTGTGGAGGCTTCTCTGGAGCCACGCGTGGTGGGTGGCCAAGCAGACCTTCCCATCACTCGCTTCTCCGTCGTTTTGCTTCATTGGGGATCGCCCATCCATCCGTGTGCCCACCGGCCAAGCTCACATGATACCACGTTTATGTTGACACTTGTCCTGTAAACGACACCCCCAGTCTACGACCGACGCTCCTGACGCTTGCCTTTGCCCCCTGACCCGTGTGCAGGTGGTGGCGCTGGGGGACGTTCCGGACGGGACGCTGGTCACCGTGATGGCCGGCAACGACGAGAACTACTCGGCGGAGCTGAGGAACGCGACCGCGGCCATGAAGAACCAGGTGGCGAGGTTCAACGACCTGAGGTTCGTCGGCCGCAGCGGACGAGGTAGGTCCCTGAACCCTGAGCGGCGGACATGGCCACCAGGCGAAACTGCAGAGCCTCTAGAAATTTCCGGGGGGGGGGGGATCCCTAGAAACACGGTCTTCTTCGTGGTGATGGCTGCCTCGAGCCGTGAACAGCATTGAGGTCGGACGTAACCCTTTTAGCAGAACCTAGTTTCACACCGTGGCTTTCTGGCTGACGGCGCGTAAAACCGCCCGGCTCTTTATTAAAAAGCGTAGACAGAGAAACCCGGGATTGCTTCTTCTGTCTCGGGTAATTGTCAGAAACCTCCGTCGGGGGAGCCCGTAACTTGGGGTCCGAGTGTCCTGGGGCAGGTGGCAGGGTTTGGAGCGATGGCTTGCGGTCATTTTCAGAGAAGCGTGCAGGGCGTGATGATGGCAGCTCAGTGTCAAATAAGCTTGCCTCTTTATGGTACAGTGAGAAGGAATGGTGGTGGGTCGGCGTGACAGAGCATGACCTTCCTATGACTTGGCACAGGGATGCTTTTGCTGTCGTGTGGGGGGCGGGGCCCCGCTCCCATGTTCGGTCCAGGTGACAGGAAGGACTGGACAGGCCAGGGGGACTCCCGGGCGAGGGCAGTTCCGCGGGTGGTGCTCCCGCTGTTGCCCGTTATAATCAGAGAGAGGAGGGATTGTCGGCTCATTGCAGTCTCTCCTGCCTTCGAACTATTTTCACATGTGTTTTCTCTGTATTATGAGAACCTACGTCATCACACATGTCAATAGCATTAAGTTAGTACTTAAGGAAGCTTCATTGAAAGAGGGCGGGGTGGTTTGTTTTGGAAATCTAATTTTTATCATAGAAAAAAAATGGAAATAACATCCCTTTGTGTAGTAAAAAGTGTGTTTAAAAAGACGCGGTAAACACCCAAATAGCAGCCGATGACTGTTGTGTTAAAAAAAAAAAAAAGAAAAGAAAAGTGAAGGTACAACCGATGGACATTTAAACAAGAGTCATCATGACTCTTTATGAAGGCCTTCAACATCTAAGGCAGCGGCTCTCAACCTGTGGGCC
Source organism: Lasiurus borealis (assembly GCA_004026805.1). Lineage (NCBI taxonomy): Eukaryota > Metazoa > Chordata > Mammalia > Chiroptera > Vespertilionidae > Lasiurus > Lasiurus borealis. The sequence goes on along the minus strand of PVJN01031872.1, from coordinate 15,934 downwards.
GAGACCCCTTTGGGGATCGAACGACCCTTTCACAGAGGTCGCCTAAGACTAGCGGAAAACACCTATTTCTCATGGTCTTAGGAACCAACACACCGCTCCTCGGTGTAGCAACGTGTAGCCATGTCGTTTACTGTTGTCCTAGGAAGACTGTTGCCCATGCGACACCACCATTCAAGACAAAAAATTTCACTTATTTGTCATTAGAAATAAACATTTCACCATATATAATTACATATTGTTTTTGTGATGAATCCCTATGCTTTAATTATGTTCAGTTTGTAACAATGAAAATACACCCTGCCTATCAGATATTTACATGACAGTTCATCACAGTAGCAGCAATATAACAGTGATGAAGTAGCCACGGAAATAATGTTATGGTTGGGGGTCCCCACCCCGTGAGGGGCTGTCTTAAAGGGTCTCGGCCTGAGGAAGGTTGAGAACCGCTGAGCTAAGGAAATCTGGGTTTTGAGGGTCTTGATGAGCTGGAGGAGGGGAGCTGGTGAAGGGAGGGGGGGGTGTCTGGCTGTTGTTTTTGCGATCCTACGCTGCCCGGAGCGTTTTCAAAAAAGAACCACCTCGGGGGGTAGTTTCAACAACATAAGGCGATTGAATGTCTATGCTCCTTGGTGTTCATGATGGGACAATGCCAAGAGAATGGGACTCACTTCTTGGGGCTCGAGGGACGCTCTCGGGTGCGCCAGCCAGCGCAGGCCCTGAGACGGGTTCGCTGGCGCTGTGAACGGTCCCCGCCTCGCGGTAAATGGAATCCGCGTTACGACTCAGACTCCTGTGAAGGAAACATCGCGAAGGCTCTGGATGAGTAGCTGGCAGAGCGGGGGAGAAGCCAATAAAAACCCAGGCCCCACCCCCCTCCTCCCTCCCTCCCGGCCGGCCGGTCCGTGCCGCCCAGCCCGGCTCGGGCCACCTCCCCTCCTCCATTCTGGTGGATTTCCACGCTCCGGCCTCCTCGGCGGCTGAGCATCCCAGAGAAAGCGATGTGAGCGCCATGCACCTCGGTGGGGCCCTGCGTGTCAGGCCGTGTGGTTCTCCAAAGCCGTGGGCACCAGGGACATCCCTCTCCCCCCTCCCCACACACACACACCCACCACCCAGGAGCTCCCCCGTGGCTCGGTGGCCGGGCGCACAGTGAGCGTGGGCCATGAGGAAGAGCGGGGTTTGGAAAGCCGCCTGCTTCCTTCCCGGCGCCGGGGGCCGGTCTCCCGTCCCGTTGGCCGTTCCTGGTCTGAGTGGGTGACTAAGAGGCGCTGGTGTTTGCTTGGGGAGCAGGGCGCTGTTTCCCCAAGGCGTGGACTGTTTGCACTCGGCCGCCCGAGCCATGCCAGCGCGCCCTCGAGTTTGCATAAAACGCCGGGCGATGCAGCGACCGCCCGGGCTGGGCTGCCTCTGATCCCTGGGATGGGGGGGAAGGAAGGGGAGCGGACGGGCAGTATCTGGGTCCCACGAGGGATAGTCGGGGCTCCAAACCACGGGAGGCTCTAATGGAACGTCTGGCCCCGTGAAGGTAACCCTGTGTGCTGTCTGCCGGTCTGGAGCCATTTTTTTATTTTTCATTTTTTTTTATTTTTTGGGGTCAGGACTCCCAGACAAAAATTGAGCTGTCAGAGTGGCCCTGTTTGTCCCAGATTTCTCTCCCTCGTCGTCGTCGTAAAATACGACCCGAGTTTATTCTTTCCAGGGTGTGAGTGTCGGCAACGTCGGCCAGATTTTTTTTTCTTTTTCTTTCTTTTTTTTTTTTGGCAATCTGCTTCCCATTAAGAAGAGAGAGCAGATGATGCTCGCTCCCGCGGACAATTAGCCTCCATCTCCCGCACCCCGCCGCGCCGGGTGCCCTTTAAAAGTTTTCACTGCGTTTATGTTCTGTTAAGTGATCTCGAGACGCTTCTTCTGGTTTTGCAAAATGTGCCCGTAAACATGTCACTGGCAGCGACACACCCCGCGGGGGCCAAGCAGGCCCTGGCTGCTGGCGCAGGCAAGCACGTCCACGCAGTTTCGCCCTCGGTCACCGGCGGCGGCGGCTCCCAGGGCCCGGGGCTCGGCTCCCAGCACGGGGGACGAGAAAACTCCCTGCTCCTTCTCCGGCTGCCGGCCCGGCCGGGTCCGGGGGCTTGTGTGGAGCCCCGGAGAGGCTGCCAGAGGCTGAACATGGAGGGTGTTTTGTGGGTGTTTGTTGTGTTTTTTTTTTTCTTTGTCTTTTTTCTGTTCTGCAAAACCGATCCGCCTGGGCGCTGGCGGACGTCCAGGTTCGCAGCTCTCACCTCAAGTGCAGCCGCAACCGGGAGAACCTGCCCGTCCGGCTCCCGGCCTGGCAGACGGCACTGTCCCCTAACGTCCGCGGCGAGGGCGTCGGGGCCCGGCCTTCCTCCTTGCCCGCCCCCCGGCCCCCGCTCCCCCTCTTTGCTGCTTGTCAGCTGCACCTCTCGTTCGGGGTGTGCACGGCCTGGGCGTTCACACGGCGTCCCCACCGCGGAGGGGGCGGTTTCCCGGGGAACGAAGACGAGGCGGAGCTGAGAGGCGGCGCTGAGCACACAGGTGGCTGCCCAGAACGCCCTCCCCACCCCCGAGTGTCCCGGGACTCCCCTCCGCCCCCCGAAAATGGGCGTTCGGGATCAAAAGGACTCTGGGTGCCAAGCCCATTTGCATTTACAGCAGCCGTGGAGGCAGGCGCTAGGGTGTTTTCGGGTGTAAGCGGGCAGTGGCCAGCTCTTGCAGACAGGTCAGCGTGAGATTGAGGACACTTCCGGCCAGGCCAGCCCTCCCCCCGCTCACGCAGGGGACCCGGCTTCGGTTCATTCATTCATTCGGAGAGGACGGAGACGGAGAGGAGAGAGAGAACGTCAGTGATGGAGAGAAACATGGATCGGCTGCCTCCCGCACGCCCCCCACTGGGGATGGATGGAGCCTGCCACCCGGGCCTGTGTCCTGACCCGTCAGGAATCGAACCGTGACCTCCAGGTTCATAGGCCACCGCTCAGCCACGGAGCCACACTGGCCGGGCTCAGTTCATTCATTCATTCGGAACCAAGCAGGCCGTCCACCAGGCCGTGCCTTCAGCCAGGCGGGAACCAGTAGAGAGGAGGGTCCCTGCCGAGCCTCTGACCTTCCTGAGGATGTGACTGTGCACTGTCGGGAGCACCCCGGAGAATTCGGAAAACCCCTGGCAGCCTCCTCCCGGGGGAGACACACACACACACGTGTGGCCCCTTACACGGGGGAGAAACACACGCATGTGGGTGAAGTCAGTTTCTGGGGCCCCTGCGCTAATGACGGAGCTTCCAGGGACCATGGGCCCCCCAAGCCGAGAATTTTGTGGGTCAGAACTTGCCCTTGTCCGGGAGCCGCAGGCATCGACAGCTGAAGTGCACCGTCGGTGAATCAGAGACACAGCCCTCCCTCCCTCTGGCGCCCCAGCCTCCTGTGGCACCTGTGGGCGCTGGCCGGGCTGGCGTGCGTGGAGGAGGGCAGACCCGCTCGGCCGCCGCCCACGCTGAGGGTCTGAGCGCGTGGCCTGGCCTGGTGCAGGGAAAGGGCCCCTCTCCCAGCTCCAGGCCCGCCCCGTTTGCCCAGCAGCCCAGATGCACCCTGGGGACGGGTTCCAGGCGGCTCTGCGGGTGCGCCCACCTCCTGGCCACCTTCCTCTCCCCCCCTTTCACGCAGCCCCTCCCCCGCGCCCTGATCGCCCCCCCGCCCTCCTCGTTCTTCCTGGGGACGGCTTCCCAGACATAACAGTCACCGCCACCGTCCGGCGGGCACATGTTTGGGGATGTTTCTGACGGTGAGGCTGTCTCACGTGCAGAGGTGGGGGGAGGGGGACAGTTCTGGGGGTGGGGGGCTGCCTGTCAGGAGAGGCGGAGGCTATGGAGGAGAGGGGGAGGAGGTGCGCTCGGCACCGGGGTTCAGGCGGACGGAGACTCTCTTCACGGAGCGCTTGCTGCTGAGACAGGACCCCAATCCCGGGGGGGGGGGCCTCTGGGCGGAGGCGCTCTCTCCACAGGGACTCCCGCAGCGGGGCGGCCCGATGGGGTGGCGGCGAGGGTGACCCCGAGATGGGAGCTGGCGGTCTGCGCACGCCTCGCCGGGATCCAGGACCGGGCAGGAGCTGTATTGAATCAGCTCTCTTGCCCCCCACCTCCCTTTTTTTTCTGGTTGTGATCGGGGTGCCCTTTAAAACGCCAGGCAGACACCGATGCCTCTTTGGGGAGCAAAGCCGATGGAAGGGCCCTACTTGGGGTCCCCCCCTTTGACAGCCAGCAGGTGGAGGCTGAGCTCGGAGACAGGGTTCATCTCTCACATCAGGTTCCTCCCTCTGTCTTTCGTTTCCCCATAAAACAGTAACCACACTTTCTGAGCATCGGTCGGCCCCACCCCCACCCCCTCCAGGGGCGCCCCTGACCCCCGGGGGGCCTGGCAGGGCGGGGGAGGGCAGCTGGCAACCTGCAGGCGCTGGTGCGAGGCCACACGCTCTGTCCCAGTGTCCCCGGCAGCGGTTCTCACCCTGTGGGTCACGACCTGTTTTCGGAGGGTCTCAGGCTCTACAGCAGTGACCCGCAGGCGGAGAACCACTAGCAGGGTCACCTGAGACCCTCAGAAAACACAGATATTCACACGACGATTCACCACCACACGAGGAGCTGTGTTAAAGGGTTGTGGCGTTAGGAAGGTTGAGAACCACTGCTTTCCGGGGTGTCGGGCTCGCCGAGGCCCTCAGACAGCTTTCTGAGGTTGAGGTGAAGGGGGTGCATCATGTTTTAGGGTCCTGGGCGGAAGCTGGACCGCTCGCTCCCCTCCCTGGCCGGCGGGCCGGCGATGGCGGGGACGGAGACTGCGGGTCAGAGAGCCGCTCGCTCGGAGGGAGGGCGGCCGGGCCGGCTGAGTTCAGCGCTTCCTGTGGCTGCCGCGAGCGAGCGAGCATCACAGACATAAACAGAGGTCCGGCCAGCGGCCCCGCCGGCGGCCCGGCCGCCATAAATCAGCGCCTGGCGAGGGGCCGGCGGCGGCGGACGGGGCGGCTCGCGGGAGAACGCGCTCTGTGTTCCTCTCCTTCTGTTTGTGAAGAGACACGGCTCGTCCGAAGGAGAGGGGTGTCCCGTCTGGGGCGGTGCTTCCTGCTGGTGATCGCGCCGCAGGCTCGGTGCCCGGAGGGTGTCGGTGGGCGGGGAACGGGGCGGCCGGGTGTGTCGCCGGTGGGGTGGGTGCGACGTGGCTCGGGTGCAGATGGTCTTTCAGGACCGCATCCCCTGCTAAGAGCCTCAGCCCCTCCGACACCCACAGACAGCAATGAGCTGGTGGGTGAACCGCATGGCCCGAGCGCGCGGCCGGCGAATGCTCCAGATTCACAGGGGGGCCCCCCGGCCGGGGTGGCTCAGTGGACAGAGCGTGGGCCTGCGGAGCGAAGCGTCCCGGGTTTGATGCCGATCAAGGGTTGCACGCCCCTTCGCCAGGAGGGGGCGTGCAGGAGGCAGATGATCCGAGATTCCCTCTCCTCATTGAGGCCTCTGTCTCTCGCTCCCTCTCCCTTCCTCTCCGAAATCAATTAAAAAAACACGCACGCGGGTCTCATGAGCTGCCTCCCGGGGCGTGGGGGGCAGATGGCCGCCCCCGCGGATCTGTGTTTGCCAGCCCTGCCTGTCACGGGCCGCGGGCAGCGCCGGTGCCTCGTGGGTCCAGGGCCGAGCCCCGAGCGCGGTCAGCAGAGCCCATTCAGCTCCCGTGGGTGTGGAGAGCGGGTGCCCGCGGGTTCCTTCAGGGGAAGATGCGGTCCCAGCACGTGGCGGGGCCTCTGTGAGCCCAGATTAGGGGGGAGAGGGGGGACGGGGGTGGTGGGCACCCCCTTTAGGAATGCCGTCCATGTCACCGAGCTTCCTCGGCCAGGCCGCTGGGGACCCCCGTCAGTCGCACAGGGACCCCGGCCCTCCCCGGAGGCCGGCCTCCCCTCGCTGCCCTGCTTCCGGGAGGAGCCACTTAGCCGCGCATCCTCGAGCAGATGGTGCCGAGCTTCCTGTGCGTGCGCAGCTCGCAGTAATGGCTGCTTTTACCCCGGCCCGGCGGCCATTAGGAGCGCGGGCGTCCGGAGGAAGCGCCCTCTGCCCGCCCCGCCCCGCCCCGCCCCGCCCGCCGCTCCGGCCGCTAATGGGAGGCGGCCTTGGGGGGTGTGGGGCCTCGGAGTCTCCTTCTGCAACGAAGGCGCCCACCCCCACCCACCCAGGCCCCCACACGGCAGCGCCCGGGATGGGCGGTGGGAGCAGGGGTCGGGGGCTCAGCGGGGGCCACAGGACTGGGGGTGCAGGCTGGGCGGAGGGGGAGCTGCCGTTTGCTCAACGCGATCGCTGGGGGCTTTACCGGATGTTTCTCCTGCGTCCTATTGGAGACCACTGTGCGCAGGACGGGCAGATCTGTCTATCATCTACCTATCTGTCATCCATCCATCATCTACCTACCCTGTCTCCCCAAAAATAAGACCCACTTCCAGTTTTGCCTCTCACTGTCCTATAAGGCATCCTCCTCCCAAAAATAAGACTCACCAATAATAAGGCCTCCCCCTAGTATAAGGCCTCCCCGGAATAGAAGGCCCCCCAAGCTACTATCAGGCGTCTGCCTCCCGATGTAAAGAGACCTCGCCCTGCCTGAACAGCTCCGGCTGCGCTGCGGCCCATCAGGGAGCTGGTTTGTGATGACAACGACTACCGTACTGTAGACAGGTCATCCATGTCCTTTTTTTTTTGTTCAACAATCAATGTGTACTGTGTTCTTCTTCATGGAAAATGAGACATCCCCTGAACATAAGACCCGGCGACTCTTTGGGAACAAAAATGAATAGAAGACACTGTCTTATTTTTGGGGAAACAGGGTATCCATCATCCATTTATCATCTGCCTACCTACCTGTCACCTATCACGTATCATCTACCTACCTGCCATTTAGCATCTATCACCTAACATCTACCCGCCTGTCCATCACCCGTCCATTATCTGCTCACCTCTCTATAGTAGTGAATGAGCATGGCCACGCCCAGCTCTGTCTGCCTCCCTGAAAGGAGTGCCCACCTACCCGACCACGTCGTTCCCGGTGCCCCGCCTTCCTCCCCCAGTGGAAACCCTGGAATATTCCGTCCGTGGCACTGAGCTTCTTGGCGAGGAAGCCGGGCGGGGCGGCCAGGGTCGCAGAGAGCCGGCTGCGCGGCACGTTTTCCTTGTCCGGGTGCAGGCGGCGCGCAGTGCTCCACTCGCTCCGTTTCAGGTGTGCGGCCTCTTCAGTGCTGGCGGGCGGGCGGGGCGGGGCGGGGCGGGGCGGCGTGGGTGGGGTTAGAGCACATGGTGGGGGGTATCCCACTCAGTGGCTCCCCCAGGGAACCCTGGGCCGTGTCTGCGGGCAGTCTGGGCTATCACAGTTGCGGGTGGGCAGAGGCCAGGGGTGCTGCTCGACCTCCCACAATGCACAGGGCAGCCCCCCGAGACACCCACCCGAGCCCAAATGCCGGTCCCGCCGCTGCAGCCAGAACCTGCTCCCAACTCTGCGCTCAGCACCGGCGGCTGGGAGACGGCTCCATCGCCTCCTCTCAGCCCTCGCTGCCTCCGGAAACATCTGGAAATGTTCGCACGCCGTGTGAAGTGCAGGCAGGGGGCTCCCTGCCCAGCACCCCCATGCTCCGCACCCCGTCCCTCCCCGCCCCAGCTTCGGCCCGCGGGCTCAGAGCCTCAGACCCAGGAGCCCAAATTTTCGAGCTGAAAAGCACGAAAAACCAGGCCCTGCTCTGGCTGCTGACGGACACCTGGCAGGCAGGGGGAGGGCTGGGGGCATCTGGAATGGTGGGGAGCGCAGGGGGAGAGAGGAGGGGAGGGAGCCGAGCCCCCCTGGCCGCAGTGCCCGGGCCCACGGATGCGGGTCCCCTGGAGCCGCCCACCTGCGCCCGCCTGTCACGCTGCATCCGTGCTCCTCGGAGACCCGGGGTGGCGGGGAGGAGAGAGTCCGCGGCCTGGCGGGCGGGCGCTGCAGGCGGGCCCTGGGCAGGGGCTCCGGAGCCGCCCTGCTTGTCCTCGGTGTGTGTTCCCTCTGCGAGGAGCCCCACCGCTGCGTCCCTGGCTTCCGGGAGCCGCACAGGGAGCCCGGCCCTGGACTCGGCACGGTCATCGCTGGACCAGGAGGAGTTAACTCTGCAGGCGGTGGGCACGGGGGGCGGAGCCCGGGGCGGCCCCGAGCCCACGTCTCCCTGAGACTGAGGTTTCTGGGGAGGGAGCTGAGAGTGGCTGTGGGTGCGTCCAAGAGGCTGTGGCAGAGCCCCGAGGTGCACGGAGGAGGTGACGGAGCCTCAAGGTCCAGGAAGGAGGTGACAGAGCCCCGAGATGACAGAGGAGGTGATGGAGCCCCCAGGTCCACGGAGGAGGTGACAGAGCCCCGAGATGACAGAGGAGGTGATGGAGCCTCAAGGTCCACGGAGGAGGTGACAGAGCCCCGAGATGACAGAGGAGGTGATGGAGCCTCAAGGTCCACGGAGGAGGTGACAGAGGAGATGATGGAGCCTCCAGGTCCACGGAGGAGGTGACAGAGCCCCGAGATGACAGAGGAGGTGATGGAGCCCCCAGGTCCACGGAGGAGGTGACAGAGCCCCGAGATGACAGAGGAGGTGACGGAGCCCCAAGGAGCATAGAGGATATGACGGAGCCCCGAGATGACAGAGGAGGTGATGGATGATGGAGCCCCAAGGTGCACAGGGGAGGTGACAGATGATGGAACCCTGAGGTGCACTGAGAAGGTGATGGATGACGGAATCCGAGGTGCACGGAGGCGGTGACAGAGCCCCAAGGAGCATGGAGAATATGACAGAGCCCTGAGGTGCACAGAGGAGGTGATGGAGCCCCAAGGTCCACAGAGGAGGTGACGGATGATGGAGCCCCGAGGTGCACAGAGGAGGTGATGGAGCCCCAAGCACCGCGGCAAAGACAAGATGATGAGCCCAAACCCCCTCAAACAGACGCCCCGGAATCTTCAAACACAGACCCCCTGACCTTGCCCACCCGCGTGTCTCACCCGGGCCTGGGTCCGGGCCTGGCACAGCGGGGGCCCCTGTCAGGCCTGCAGACGGTGACGGTGGGGGGCGGAGCACGGTCGCCCGGCGCCTGGATGGACCCCTGGGAGGAGGGAGCCCTCCCGGACGCCGTCATCATTCGGCTGCTCGTTCGGTTGTTGCTGTGGTCGAGGGCCGTCCCCCCGGGCACCCGGGGATGGAGCCATGGCTAGTGGCACCCCGGCCCGGTCCAGGCGGCCAGAACTGTTAGTGGACACCCCCAGTGTCCCATGAGGGGGGTTGCCCCGGGATGAGAGCGCTGGTGTGGAGCTGTGTGGCCCTGGGCAGGCGACGGGACCTGTCTGAGCTGCATCCGCCTCTGTCCGCGGGGCCGGCGCCGCGTGGTGCTGAGCTGAGCCGTGCTGCGGGCGAGCTCCCGGGGGGTCCCCTCAGCGGCACCGACGGCAGAGTGCACAGCAGGGGCTCCGTGAGCCCCAAACCCACGGCCGCGCCTGCGCCCGCTCCTCCGCCCAGAGCCCGTGCGTGGCGAAAGGGTGATGCACAGCAGTGGGCGGGCGGGCGGGCGGACGGACAGGCGGACAGACAGGCACCAAGACTGCAGACCAGCGACGGAAGAGACGAAATCAAACCGCCGTAAACCGGAGCACCGCCGTTCACGGGAAAGGTTCTCTCACCATAGCCCGTCCACTCCCGGATACAAGCGTCCCTGGCAGCAGACACGTGTGTTCACACGTGCCCCTGCTTCCCGCTCGCACTGAAACACGGCCCCCTGCGTTCGCCTGGGAGACTCAGGGTCCCCGGGGCCTGACGCCCGCAGCCTCACCTTCTTCCCACCGGAATCGGGGCTCCCCCCACATGGGGGAAGGGGGTGGGGCCAGGGCAGCTGGCCTTGGACCCGGGGCCGTGGGAAGGCGCTGCCTCAGCGTTGGCGGGAGCTGCGAGCGAGCAGCGCCCGGCTCTGTCTGTGTTTCTCTGCCACCGACACGGCACCGACACCGGCCGCTCCCGGCCGCCCTGTTCCGGAGCGTTCTGTCCCAGGCCCTGGCCCAGAGCACAGGAAAGAAGCTGACGTTTCGCCGACTTGTACTAACAGCCAAAGAAACACACTGCTAGTCCCGATGGACCGGGGACGGAGGTGGTCTTTGGAGGGGGAGGAGGGCTGCAGGGGTCACTCCCTGTGCCGGCCTCAGTCTGCCCACCTGCACAATGGGTATGACTGATGGTCACACCCGCCCCGGACGGTAACCAGGTGAACAACGCGAGGTGATGGGTCAGGTCAAGACTGAGGAGGGAGAGCTTTTCTCCACCCTCTCCCCTCCCCAGCCCACCCCCAGCCCCCGGCTTTCTTCCTTCCGCGGGTTCAGGAAGTTAGAGCTGCGCGTTTCCCGCTGCTTGCTCCTCCGTGGCCGGGAGTCAGTGCGCTTCATCCCGCCAGGACGTGTGTCCCGTGTCCCGCCAGCGTCCGCAGAGCCCAGCAGGAGCCTCGCAAATAGTCACAGGCAGACCCGTGCGCCGTCCCGGTGCTGGTGCGTGAGCTTACGGCTCTGACCCGTTCCCAGCGGGAAGGGCGTGTCCGCGCTGGTTCTGTCCCCGCTGGGCCTGGCCCCAGAGGCCGTCTCCTGGGCGCGCGTTTCATCCCGTCATCCCGCGGTTCATCTGTTCGCCATCAGAGCGGCGCCGTGCACCTACTGTGTGCGGGCGCGCAGCCAGCCCTCAGGGGGTCCAGAGCTCAGCAGTAGGGAAGCCGCTGCAGAGGGGCTGACAGCGAAGTAGCCATCACTGCACAGAGTGGTGGGCCCCAAGGGGAGGGGACAGGCCTGACCTCGTAAAGAGAGGAGACGTCTCTCTGGGCCGTGGTCACCTCGGCTGAGACAGGTGGGGGTGACGAGGAGGCTGCCCAGGGTGAGGAGGCATCAGGATGAGTGTCCCAGAGGAGAAGGCAGAATGGGGGGAAGGGACTGTGCACCCCAACCTGTGGGAGAGGCATTTGCGGCCCCCATGCCCCTGCTCTCATCCCCGTGAGACGGAGAGTGGGCAGCGGTGCTGAGGAGGGCACTGGCAGGTGGAAAAGCTACCTGGGCGTCCTGTTGGCGTGGCTCAGTGCTTGAGCGTCGACCTAGGCACCAGGAGGTCAGGGTTCGAGTCCCGGTCGGGGCCCAGGCCCCAGTGTGGGGCGTGCAAGAGGCAGCCGGTCCATGATTCTCTCTCATCACTGATGTTCCTCTCCCTCTCTCTTCCTCCCTGAAATCAATAATAATAATACAGTGGCACCTCGAGATACACGTTTAATTCGTTCTATCACCCTGAGGCGTGGGAAACTATGAGACGCTCGCATTGCGGTAAACGGGTGGGTCGTGTGCAGCCGGCCGATCCGCGCAATGACTCCTATCTCAACTGTGGCTCGTATTTCAAAGCAAAAATCGCTCGCTCGACGGCTCGTATCTCAAAAATCTCGTATGTTAGGGCACTCGTATCTCGAGGTGCCACTGCACATTTTTTTCAAAGATCCTTGGATCGCAGACTGAAGGATGGGAGGTGCGTCTGGGGGTGCCTGGGGCTTGGAGACCAGTGGGGACCCAGAACGCCCTTTGCTCCTGTCGGGCAGCCTCAGACGGTGGCCCAGCTTGCACCCCCAAACCCACCCATCCACCCCCTGCCCCCCACCCCTGCCACTCTGTTAAATGTCGCTGCGCCCGGGAGTCAGGCCCCGCCAGGCCCCGCCTTGCCTGCACCTCCCTCCTCTGCCCACCCTGCCCGCGGCTCCTGCCTCCCAGGTCCCTGCACTGCCCCCGGGATGGGAAGCAGGTGAGTGGACCCGGGCCTCTGAGCTGCTCCCTTCACCCTGTCCACCCTGCGGGCCGCTCTGCCACCGCTCCCTGCTGCCGGGCTGGGCGTCTGGGTGCTGGGCTGGGGGCACGGCTGGGTCAGGGCCGGGACGGGGTCAGCCTGGGCGGGGCCTGGGCGCCTGAGCGCACCACCCGGGAAGCACGGCGCCACGGGGCATGGGCTGGGCCTGAGGAGGCGCTGAGTTCACGGTCTCGGGGGTGTTGGCGCTTAAAGGATTAAAACTTGGCTCCTCACCCAGGATGCTCAGACTTGAGGTGGCACAAGAAGTAGGAAGACACGACAGGAGCCAGGAATCTGGAGGGAGGAAGGGAGAGACGCAGGAAGCTCGTGGGAGTCTCCCCCCATCACCCCCCATCACCCCTGGGGAGGCCAGGCCCCCACCTGAGCCGAGCAGGGTGCGCCGGGCCGTCAGAGGGAAATCAGCCGGAGAGAGAGCGCCGAGCACTGGAGGTGGACAGAACCGCGGTGGATCCGTTTAACGTTTGCCCGGCCTCGGATCAGAAGATCAAAGAGAATGCGAAACCGGTGTGGCTCAGTGGACAGAGCGTCGGCCTGTGGACTGAAAGGCGGCTCCGATCCAGACCCACCCCGAGGAGGGTGATGGAGCGGCCCCAGGGTTGCCCTGCTCCGCCTCGGCCTCTGCTCCCCCCCCCCCCCCCCCCCCCCCCCCCCCCCCCCCCCCCCCCCCCCCCCCCCCCCCCCCCCCCCCCCCAGCCTGAAGCCAAGGTCACGGCCGTGACTCCCCGAGCCTCTACAGCGGGAACTCAGCGTGCTCTCTCGCTCTCTCTCTCTCTCTCTCTCAGCCACAGCCCGTCTCCCACCCCTGCCTCCGGTCCCGCAGAGCCCACAGCAGGGAAGGCGGGGGTGGGGGAGGGAGAGTTTAGGGGTTCACAGATCAGCCCCCGTCCCCTGCCCGGGCTGCGTGCCGGCCTGAGAAAAACACTTGAGCACCGTTCACACTCCACACCCACGCTCTTCACATACCAGGCCCACAGGTCACGGGGACGAGGGGTCTGGCGCACACACACACACACACACACACACACACACACGTGTGCTCGGGCTGCAGCCACCGGTGTGTGCAGGGGCCGGCCCAGCGGGCATGTCCCTTGGCCTGGTGTGCCCACAGCTGACACCCCGCTTGATCCTCCATCACGGAAGAAGGCGAGGGAGAGGAGGCAGAGCCCCGAATGGAACAGTGTCCCCGCGCCTGTGACCCCATTGTCACCAGCGGCACCTTCGCTGGGGGGCCCAGGCTGGCGTCCCGGGTGGGGGAGCTGGCGGCAGGAGCCCCCGGGAGAGGAGCCCGGGACACGCCCGGGACACGCCACCTCTCGGACCCTGGCCCAACCATAAAATTATTTCCGTGGCTGCTTCATCACTGTCATCTTGCTGCTGTGATGAACTGTCATGTCAATATCTGATAGGCAGGATGTATTTTCCTTGTTACAAATGGAACATCATGAAGCATAGGGATGAATCACAAACACAATATGTAACTATATATTGTGAAATATTTATTTCTAATGACAAATAAATGAAATGTTGTCTTGAATCGTGGTGTCGCATGGGCAACAGTCTTCCTAGGACAACAGTAAACAACATGGCTACACGTTGCTACACCGAGGAGCGGTGTGTTGGTGCCTAAGACCATGGGAAATAGGTGTTTTCCGCTGGTCTTAGGCGACCCCTGCGAAAGGGTCGTTCGACCCCCAAAGGGGTCGCGACCCACAGGTTGAGAACCGCTGGTTCAGAGGGAAGGTCCCGGGCACAGACGTGCTGATGGAACCTCCTGTGTCTCCGTCTGTCGCTGCGTCTCCTTAGGCCCCAGTGTGGACGGTGCATTTCGCTTGGCCGGTTCCACGGGTGCCTCTCCCAACAGCTGGCGTTTAAACGTAATATTTTGTGAAAATACAGAGGATCTTTTCGCATTTCCCATTTTGGAAACACAGAGGATCTTTTCATTCCGCCTGCCCTCGGCCTTAGGGACCCCATCTCTCCGAGTCCTAGAGGTGCAGACAGCCCCAGAGTTGCAGAGGGACTGGGGGTCTTTTCCACACCTCTGCCCTGAGTTTATTATAAAAAGGGGAGGCAGGGGCGGGGAAGGAGTGGACGGCCGGCTGTCCCCTCCCACCGCCCCCCGGGGTCCCCAGTGGAAAGAAAACAGACCCGAATCTCTCTCCATCCTGTGTAGAGAGTAAACTGTATCCCTGTGAAGTGTTACAATGTTTGAGCTGTATCTGTGTGAAGTGATACAATGTTTTCCCTGTAGCTGTGGGAAGTGTTACATTGTTACCACAGGCCAGCGTCTCAGAAAGGAAGCTGTATCCCTGTGAAGTGTTACAATGTTTGCGCTGTAGCTGTGGGAAGAGTTACATTGTTACCACAGGCCAGCGTCTCAGAAGGGAAGCTGTATCCTTGTGAAGTGTTACAATGTTTGAGCTGTATTCGTGTGAAGTGATACAATGTTTGCGCTGTAGCTGTGTGCAGTGTTACATTGTTACCACAGGCCAGGGTCTCAGAAGGGAAGCTGTATCTGTGTGAAGTGTTACAGTGTTTGCGCTGTAGCTGTGGGAAGAGTTACATTGTTACCACCGGCCAGCGTCTCATTCTCCTCTCCCGCCCACAGGAAAGAGCTTCACGCTGACCATCACCGTCTTCACGAACCCGCCGCAGGTGGCCACCTACCACCGAGCCATCAAAATCACCGTGGACGGGCCCCGGGAACCTCGAAGTAAGTGGGGGCCCCCCCCTCGGGGCTGGCATCGGGCCCCGTGTCCTCCTAGACCCCCTCGGCTTCCCCGGGCATCGCTCACCGGTGGCTCTCACGTCCGCCGGCGGCGGGGACGCGTGCGGGCCCGCGGGGGAGGGGGGTCACTGGGGGGGGGACGCTGTGGACGAGGCCGACGCCCCTGCACGTCTGAACCCCGCGGGGCTGTGTGAGACTCAGCCCCGGCCCCTCCAACGCGGGGAGGCCGGCAGACAGTGAGTGGACGCGGGCGGGCACAGGGGTGGCCGAAAAGAGGCCCGAGGGTCAGAGTGGACCCCGGGCGCCCGATGCCATCTCCCTGCTGGCCTTTGCCTCGCTGAGCGGACGGCCGTGGGGCCTGGTGGCCAGGATGAGCGTCTTATTCCGGGCTTGGCTAAAATAGGGAGTGGGGGGAGGCGGGAGGAGGCTTTTGGGGGAGAGGGAGGGACCAGTAAATATAGAAAAGATGGCGCCACACAGCCAGCCGGTCGGCGGAGGGCGCTGATCGGGCGCGGCGTGTTTAGTCTGCGGAGGGATGTCTTCCCGGTGACTTAATGACTATCTTCGGGTAAACACCAGGGCAGCGCTCTCCAGCGCCGCGCCCCTCCCAGGAGGGGGGTGAAAGGGGGGAGGGGGAAGGCCGGCTCCGGGTCCCGGTCTGCGGAGCTGATGCTTGGGCCCCGCCCGGTGTCCCCGGGCCTCCCTGGATCGGGGGACCCCCCGGCAGAAAGGTGCACTCTCCGCTCAGGGGGGGGGGAGGCTGAGCCGCAAGCGGGCTGGGCCGGGCCGGGCGGGAGACGAGGGGATCGAACCCGGGCTCGGGGGGCACCCGGGCGGGGGCTGGTGCAGGTACTCCCGCCTCCAGCAGGGCCCGGAGCCCCCTGACCCTTGGGCTCCTCGTGTGCAGGATGGGGGCACCGCTGAGTGCTTCTGGGCGAGAGGGAGCAGGGCCGGGGGCGCCGGGCAGAGAGGGAACGGGGTGTCGGGTGTCCCGAGAGCCCCCCACCCACCCACCTGCCTCTCCCCCTGGTGTTGCTCCGGCTGGTCTGGCTCCTGGGGTGGAAGGGGGGGGAGCGGGGCGGCGGGGGGGGGGTCTCTGAGGTCACCCCGGCCTGGCTCTCCAGAAAGCAGCCCGTGTCCCGAGGGCGCGGGGTGGACGGGGGAGGTGGGAGGGGGACCCGCCGTTCCTGGCGTTGACCACTGAGTGACAGGCAGGTGCGTGGCGGGGAGTGTCCCCGGGCAGGGCAGAGCCTCCGCCCCCGTGGCTCCCGGGAGAGGCAGAGGCAGCCGGGGGG
>PVJN01031871.1:0-24552 GCA_004026805.1 Lasiurus borealis | reverse complement strand
CTGCAGGCCTGATTGCCCCCAACCATCCTCCCCTGTAGGCCTGGTTGTCCCTAACTGCCCTCCCCTGCAGGCCTGGTCACCACTAACTGCCTTCCCCTGCTGGCCCGATCGCCCCCAACTACCCTCCTCTGCCAACCCAGTCACCCCTAATTGCCCTCCCTTGCAGGCCTTATTTCCACCCCCCCAATTGCCCTCCCCTGCTGGCCTGATCACACCCAACTGCCCTCCTCTGGTCACCCCTAACTGCCCTCCCTTGCAGGCCTGGTCCCTCCCAACTGCCCTCCCCTGCTGGCCTGATCACCCACAATTGCCCTTCCCTGCTGGCCATCTTGTGGTGGCCATCTTGTGTCCCCATGGGGCGGTCATCTTTGACTACATGGGGACAGGCATCTTGTGTGTTGGAGTGACAGTTAATTTGCATATCATCTCTTTATTATTAGGATTATTTGCTGGAGGGTGGACAGGGGCTATAGGAAGTTGTTCCATCACTCTCTGTGTCATCTGTGTTCTACTGGTCTTCCATTCTTGCTGCTATCTGTCTTAATTCTCCTTTTGTTTTTAGGACTCAGGCCGTGGGCAGTGGCAGCATGGTGTCCCGTGCGGGAAGCATCATAGCCCCATTCTGTATCAACCTCTCCAACATTTGGATCTTCTTGCCCCAGGTGTTTAATCACTCTATAGGAACTTGCTGAGATGGCAGGGCAGCTTCTGTGGGTGGTGGGAGTGCGCCAGGCTGCTGAGGCCCAGGCGGAAGGAGAGCTGAGAGAGGAGGCAGTGACCACTCTGGGGAGGATGAGTCTCTTTTGCTTGTTTTAAAAAAATACCACTTCTTCACGGCTCGCCACGGGCCAGGCACTGTTTTAAGTGCCTTGGAGGTGTTATTTAATTTAATCCTTTCAACAGCCTTTTGGGACAAGCACTATCAGTATTTCCATTTTACAGATCAGGAAACCGAGGAGCAGAAAGGTCAGGTAACTTGCCCAAGGCCACACTGGTAGCAAGTTACCGGGCAGAGTGGATTTGGAGATTAGGAGGCTTGAGGACTGTTATTTTTACCAGCCAGTGGCAAGGAAAAGGTCAAAACTCAGTGAGAGGGAGGGAGGTCTGTAGGCGGAGGAAGACCCGGAGAAGGAGGTGAGAGGCAGTGGGACCAGGGGGGGAGTTTGTTGTTGGGGTGTTTGTGGGAGGGAGGGAGCTGGCCCAGGTGGCAGGAGACCAAGTCTCTCCTGCTTAGAAGGAGAGGGGAGAATGGAGGATTAGGGATTTTTTTTTTTGGAATTGCCTATTGTCGTTACCACCAAGCTAGAAAGAACAATCCGGTTCTGTCTTGGATCTCCCGCTTGACTCCATTTCTTGTTTAGATGTATTCAGTGTTTTTCAGGCTCTTCTGGGCTTCCGCCAATAGTGACGGTACCAGCTATGTCTTGAGGCATCAGAAAACGCCTTTAACCATCCTTCGGATTGTCGCTTTAAATCTCACTACTGCTTCTGGGCTTGCTCTTGTGTTTCTATGAGCTAGATCATCAGCATTCGACAAAATAGCTGACCTCCCAGGGCATGTGGCCTTGAGTCTTGTCTGTGTTTCATCCTTCTCACTCTCCAAGGCCGGGGAAGTTGCCAGTAGGCAGATTTATCCGAAAAATCATGCCTTCAGTTATTTTTATGGGCTCTTCCCGGGCAATATCTTTCTTTCTTTAAAATATATTTTATTGATTTTTCACAGAGAGGAAGGGAGAGGGATAGAGAGCTAGAAATATGGATGAGAGAGAAACATCAACCAGCTGCCTCCTGCATGCCCCCCTCTGGGGATGTGTCTGTAACCAAGGAATAAGCCCTTGACCGGAATCAAACCTGCGACCTTGACTTTTCAGTCCACAGGCTGACGCTTTATCCACTGAGCCAAACTAGTTTTGTCCAGGCAGTATCTTTTGCTACAGAAATTAAAATTATGTACTAAGGGCGGAACACATTTGTACAGACTGTATAAAGATTTAATTCTAAAATCCACCCCACATCTTCATGATGATCAATAGAGACTAGACATGTAGCCTTTCATTTGTTTTTAGTGTGATTTGCATGCTTAAAGACAAACACCTGGTGCTAGTGTAAGAGGTGGCCTTTTATGTATCAAAATCTGGAAAGAAATAGTGAATTTCGCCCCCCTGAAACTCTGCAGATTTTGGTTCATTGAAATATTCATTGGTGCGTGCATGACTTCATTCCCCATCATTGACTGAATGCCAATAGGGCACTGATCACTGGGGCAGGGACCGGGGTGATTAAGACAGTCCTTGGCCATGAAGTCCCAACCCACAGCTCAGTCGCTGGGTTTCTCCACAAGACTCTTGAGTCTGGGAAATGGGACAGACGGCAGTTCCTAGGACAGTGCCTGCAGGAGGGATAATGCAGGCAGCAACCGGGATTTATTGAGTAGGTGCGCCACTGTGGTTAAGGAATGAACTCATGAGCGATCAGATGACGTCCAGACGATGAGTTCAAGAACTCCCAGTGCAGCCTCAGTAACCAAAAAGGTCTTTCTGGGGAATGAAAATGTCAGCTGGCCTGTCAAGTTCAATTCTGTTTCCCTCTGAAAAAGGTTCAGAATCCTTATTCCCTGAAGGGTACATTTATTTCTTGAGGTGTCACTTACCTCTTATTTCTTTTCTTTCCTTTTCTTTTTTGCCTCCTAGTTGATTGTTGGGATTTTGGCCTTTGTGAGCGGAATACTAACACTCGGACTTCCAGAGACCCTCCGGAAGCCTCTGGCAACTACTTGGGAGGAGACTGCCATCCTGGCTGTAGAAAAAGACAGCAGCTCAGGCACACTGTTTCCCACAACCAGTAACACGGAATCTGCGCAATCCAGCGGTGATTAATTCGGGGGACTCTGATTTGGTGAACGACTGTGCTATGCGTGCTGTCTAGCTCCTGAAAAACTGTTTACTGCCTTTGTAGTAGAGAAATATTATTCTCATTTCCTGCAAAAATTTTTGTAAGAAAGTTTTAAAATGGTGATTTTGTAAAAGAAATAAAAACTAAGACGAGGATGCTCATTTTTTAGACTGCTTTCTTGTGGCTGCAAAATATGTTTCCACGTTTGTTCTTCTGTGTGGTTTTTTTCTCGGCCTTTCCCACTCATCACCTGAGGGAATACTGCGTCCTCCAGTCCCATCAGGGTCCCTTCCTTCCCCTAGGCACTGTCAACCGTGAATGTGTTTCCTTCTTTTTTCTTTTCCATATTATTTTTATTTATTTACTTATTTTTTCAATTGCCGTTGACTTTTAACATTATTTTATATTAGTTTCAGGTGCATAGCCTAGTGGTTAAACATTTATATAATTTATGAAGAATTCCCCCTGATTTTTCTAATATCCCCCAGATACCATATATAGCTATTACAGTGTTATTGACTGTATTCCTATGCTGTACTTCACACCCCCAGGACTACATTGTACCTATCGAGTTGTACGTCTTAATCCCTTCTCCTTTTTCATCCAGCCTCCCAACCCTCCTCCAATCTGGCAACCCTGTTTGTTCTCTAACCCTGGGAGTCTTTCTTTCTTTCTTTCTTTCTTTCTTTCTTTCTTTCTTTCTTTCTTTCTTTCTTTCTTTCTTTTCTTTTCTTTTCTTTCTTTCTTTCTTTCTTTCTTTCTTTCTTTCTTTCTTTCTTTCTTTCTTTCTTTCTTTCTTTCTTTCTTTCTTTCTTTCTTTCTTTTTAAATCGTCACCAGAGGATATTTTCCCATTGATTTTTAGAGAGAGTGGAAGAGACAGGGATAGACAGAAATACCGATGTGAGAGCACCACATCGACTGGCTGCCTCCTGCACTTGTCCCAACCAGGGTCTGGGCCAGGGAGGAGCCTGCAACCGAGGTACGTGCCCTTGACCTGAATCGAACACGGGGCCTTTGGTCCACAATCGGACACACTACTCACTGAGACAAACCGGCTAGGACTGTGAGTCTTTTCTGTTTTGTTCATTTTGTTCTTTAAATCCCATTAAAACGGTAGCTATAAAAGAAAAGTTATCGTGCTTTCCAGCTCTCTGAGCAAAGAGGGCCTCAATGTGTAGGCAAATGTTTTTATGTTTGGTCCAGCAAAGGCACACACCTCTGCTAGGAGCCAGGAGTGAGTATTGGAGTCAGACATTTTACTTTCCCCAATTTAAAAACTTCTCTCCATAAGTCTCAGAGACATGAGTGCCCTCCTCCCCTCCTTCCCTGTGCCATCCTAGAGCCATCCACAGCGGAGTCCCTGGCCCTGCGAGACTCGGCTTCCTCAACAGCCTTCTGAAGACTTCAAGTCCCATTGGCTGGCGGCCCTTTGTTTACTGTCAGACTCACACACCAGTAGGGCCAATGCATCCCAAGCTGCTGACAGCCATGCAGACAGCAGGAGGGGCTGGGTGTGCAGGGAGCTCCCTGTCCACTGCCCAGGGGAGGTTCTGGCAGCTCCAGAGCTCAAGGTAAACCGTCTGAAAGACGGCTGGGAGGAGTGTGACGCTGTGCTCACCTGCCCTCTCCCGGAGATCACTCAGCTCTTCGGACCTCAGCCACTCCCTGTAACATGGTAACATAAGGCCCCACTGGGTGGTCCTTGACACCCGAATCTGCTGTTGGTTTTCTGAATGACCCCTCATTGAAGTCACATTTCTGTGCAGCAGAAAAGGAATGACCTATTAGCTGTATGTGTACACAGCTTGCTTTCTTGGTTTCATTACTAAATGTTTTCTTCTTGCCTTCCTTTCAGAGGCAAGTAGAGTCCAGACCTGGGCTGGGAGAAGAAGGAGAGCTCTCAGATATTTCCCATGGCTCCCATTACCTTTTGGATACGGCCTCCATCCTAGCCAGACTTATGGCACTTTCTTACTCCACTCACACAAACCTCCCCCATGGCACTCCCCCCCCCCGCCCCCATTTCCCCAGCTCTCTCTGAACTTCCTGCCTCTGACTTGGCTTATACCATCCTCCCTCCCAACATTTCCTTCCCTCTTCTTTGTCCTTCCTGGACTGGCCACTTGGTTCCGCCACGCTCCCTCTCTCCTGAGCCATCACAGCGCCTACAGTGACAGTTCTACTTACTAGAGGACTGTCTTCTTCTGCCTTGTTTCCTTTCTTGAGGGAGAAACCATCATTTTAGGAACCCTTAAGTCTCTTCTAGTCCTTGCAACATGCCTTGGACAGAGTGCCCTGCAAATGTTTGTTGGTTGGTTTTTATAGTAGGTGCTCAGTGAAATATATATACCACCTTACAAAGAATTTTACCTTACATACCTCGACCCAGCGGATGCTCACAACAACTTGTAAGAGAGATCTTAGTTCATTTCCAGTTTTCAAATGGAGACATGAAATTCAGAAGTGAGATGACTCGCTCAAGGTCAAAGGGATCTTCTGTGGCCCCTCCGGATGTGCTTTGGTGAAGACCTTGAGCGTGGGAATCTGATGTTCAGATGGGGCTTTCCCATTTAAGAGACTTTGAAACTTTCCTTCTTCTCTTGGAGCCTCGATTTGCTCATCTGTGGATAATAACAGTACCTATCTCATAGGGTGTTTGTATGAATGGTGTCATGCCTGTGTCTAGCAGATGGTTAAAGCTAAATACACATTAGTTACAGTATTATCATCATTACTTCGATACTGCTTTCCTGTAAACAAACATGTTGACTGTAATTTTACAATCTGCCACACAGTGGGCACTCAGCAAATATTTGAATCTGTGGACTAAAGGATCATTTAGTTTTTAATCCTAGATTTTCTCCTAAATAGTTTTTCCAGCTGCAATCAGGACGTCATCTAAGGGGTCAGCAACATTATTCTGTCCTTACCCCCGCTCCTCCTCCCCCTCAGAGCCAGCAGAGCCAGCAGAGCCAGGAACCTATGGGAGGTGGCAGCCCCAGGAGGCACTGGCTGGGAGCTGGACAGCTTCGGCTGGTGTTTACCACACCCACGAATCAGCTGCCGCGATCCCAGACTGGTGGTGAGGGGGTTTGTAAACTAGAAAAGGAACAACTGCTGAGTAGGCTCACACTTGCAGGTTGGCGGAGACCCAGCTTCACCACTTACAAGAGGAGGTCAATGGCTCCTTTCTCCAGGGAAATAAGTGACAGAGACACAGGCGTGTGGCCAATGGAGCGTCCGATTAGAGGGAACGTCCTTCGTCATGTCCAATGGGAAGCAGTTTTGCTTTTCCTTTCGTCTCCGGGCACTAGACCAGCCACTCACTGGGAAAACAAGTGCTGGTGCCAGAGCCTTCTGTGGTTCCAGGCCGCCTTCGCAGAGACAGGTACTGGGATCCTCCCGCTCGTGTTCAGGGCTCCTGCTATATACACGCAGGGAGCGTGGTGTGTGCCTTAAAGGGGTCGGGTGACCTGACTCACACGTCACTGGGCCAGGCTGTCCCCACCTTGCTGGTTCACATTTCTTCTCCTTGGCAGCTGTTCTTAGTCACGATTACTTTCCTTCTCAACTTATTAAAACTGTTTTGGGAAAGTTGCTGGGCAGGGAGGACATAGTGAAGCAGGAAAGGCAGGAAGGGAACAGGTGGCTGCCTTCTACCTCTGGGGCACGCGTGCAGGGCTACACTTCCTAGATCTTGCCCCTCTGCTGGTCTGCCCCTTGCCCAGGACCTTCCCCACCCCTTCCCCTCACTTCGCCCTCTGCCCTGGCAATCCTGCTCTTTCTTAGCCAGCTCATTGTGGAGCAATCAGATGAACGAATGGCTGAGGAAATGCATAGGTAGCTCAAGAAATAGAAACAACTCACAGAGAACTTCCCTGGAGGACTTTACGGTACCAGACAGCATCCGAGTCAAAACAGAGCACTGACAGCTGAGCCCCACCCAGTTTGTCCTGCTCACAGCAGAGGGAACTGCCCTACCTCCTCCTGAGGAAGGTGAAGTGTGTGCAGGTGGCCATGGTTTATATCACACGACCCGATGCCCTGGCTACTGCGGATGAGACAGAGAAGGGCCGCTGTGCCAAGGGCAGATGTACCAGTTGATTTAGCCCAATGACCTTGCCTGCTGCTGAGCATTATCTGATAGGGGTGGCAGCGATCAACCAGACAAATTGTATTTTATCTCTCTGGAGTTTGAGCCTGAGACCTATAGAGACAGAGAGGAAAAACAGAGGTGGGCAGGCAAGCAGGGAAGGCACGACGGACGGGTAAGCTGACAGTGGCGAGGGGGTGGGAGGCTGTTAAGCCCTCATCAACCCTCTCGTTCCCACACTGAGTGCTGATCTCAGGCGCCTGCCCAGCCCAGGCTTCTGTATTTCCATACGGACTCTCAGAAAGAGCCCTCTTTGTGAGACACACTCCGTGGGTCTCTCTTATTTACCACCCAGAGGAGTTATCACAGAATTCACATGGCTTGGTTTGTAGATGAGGGAGTCCAGGTTAGGAGACCACGGGTCTCTCCCCAGCTTACAGAAAAGCCTGCTCTCAGAGGGTGGGGTTTCAGGCACAGGGTGAGGGTGAGGGTGGGAGTGTGGATCTTGGGAAAGCAGTGACAGAGGTAGGGACAGAGGCGAGGAGAGAGGAGATGCTGAGTTCAGTCATTCAAGTTTTCTGCCAAATGTTACATTTGCTGGTGTGTCTACCTTGCTTACTTCACTCACCTTTCCTAGGTTTTACCCAGAAAGGGGGCAGAATGAGTAGAAATATCCCCTCAGAGCAGTGGTTCTCAACCTTCCTAATGCCGTGACCGTTTAAGACAGCTCCTCATGTGGTGGTGACCCACAACCATAAAATTATTTCCGTTGCTACTTCATAACTGTAATTTTGCTACTGTTATGAACTGTAATGTAAATATCTGATATCAGGATTCCCGCTGTTACAAATTGAACATAAGTAAAGCATAGTGATTAATCACAAAAACAATATGTAATTATATATTGTGAAATATTTATTTTTAATTACAAATAAATGAAATTTTGTCTTGAATGGTGGTGTAGCATGGGTAACAGTCTTAATATGACAACAGTAAACTACATTGCTACACATTGCTACACCGAGGAGCAGTGTGTTGGTTCCTAAGACCATGGGAAATAGGTGTTTTCCAATAGTCTTAGGCGACCCTTGTGAAAGGGTCGTTCGACCCCCAAAGGGGTCGCGACCCACAGGTTGAGAACCGCTGCCTCAGAGGCACATCTACATAACTGTTGTATGTGCCAAGGGCAGCTCGAGGCTGGTTTTGGGCTCATGTCTAAAACTCCAACAAGACCTTGCTGCCCCTACCCCGCTGCTTAATGGGAAGAGAACTTACAGGGAGCTCTCCTTATCCCACGAGAAATGCCAGCAGGAAAGGTCTAACTGTGAGAGGCTTTGGACCTCAGGCCAAACTGTGTACTGGATGGAATAATCCCTCAAACTAGATTTAGAGCTCACACCTTCTTTCCTCGCAGGCCCATGGGTCCAGTCCGGGTTGCCGTGGTGGGGGCAGGTGTGATGGGGCTCTCCACCGCTCTGTGCGTTTCCAGATTGGTCCCGGGATGCTCCATCACAGTCATTTCAGACAAGTTCACTCCGGAGACAACGAGTGATGTGGCAGCGGGAATCCTGATCCCCCATGTTTACCCAGGTGAGAGGGATCTTCGTTCCTCTGTCTGGCATGTAGATGTCAGGTAGAACGATGATGCGTGTGAGTGTCATGTGAGCTTTTAACATCTTATTGGTTCAGCTGTTCGCAAAAGCTCAGTCATACTGTAAGATAAGAGCAACCTCCAAACTTTAGCAGTTTAGGAAGCAAGCATTTATTTCTTGCTCCTGGTGTATGTTTGTTGAGCATCAGCAAGGGATCAGGAGAGACCTAAGCTGATGGAACAGCTGCTGCTTAAATGCCATCATGTGGGGAAGTGGCGTGGGGCGGGAGGTGGGGAGAGGGGAGAGTCTCACCTCTGCCATTAAAGGCTCTGCAGAGTGACTTTTATCACTTGTGATGACTGCTCATTGGCCAGCACTATTCATGTGCTCTCATCCTTGAGAGAAGGCCAGGAAATGCAATTCTGTAAGGCTCAGAAGATGGACAGGCAGAATATTTGGTGAATAGCACTAAGAACTACCACAATGGGCAACTCTAAGTCTTTCCACGGATTGCAGTAATGGCCATCATGTCAGAAACTACCTGGTGTAATGGGACCAAGATCATCATTTCTAAGCCAGAATAGAACAACCAGTCAGTGTGTTTAGCCTGAAAGATGCATTGAGTCTGAGTTTGTGTTTGTTTTTGCTTGTTAATCCTCACCTGAGGACATGTTTTTTTTTCCCCATTGATTTTTTTATCTTTATCTTTATTTTTTTTTAGAGAGAGTGGGAGGGAGGAAGAGAGACACACAGAGAGAAATATCAATGTAGAGAGATGCATAGAGAGACTCATCGATTGGCTGCCTTCCACATGTGCCCTGACCAGGCCCGATGGCAAATATCTTCTGTGCTCTTGAGTGTCAGCACCATATGGGGACCATATTGGTCTCACAGGGTCATGTGAAAATTCAATGGATTACTATACGTAAAGCACTTAGAATAGTGCCTGGAACACAGCGAGTGCTATATACTTAGTTGCTATTATCATTACTGCTACTAGGGCTACTGGTTCTTTTTACCAGCACTAGAATATGAACTAGATCACCAGGTTTGCTCTATTCCCTGTTGAACTGGGTAGAACAGTTCTTTGGGAATGATTTCAGCCACTATTTTGTTTTTCAGGTTTTGGGTGGGAACAGGGAATGGATTTCAATACAGCCCCATACACTGGCCTAGATTGTTGGGTATGATCTAATTTAGTTTTCTTTGGAGTTTATTATTTATTTCTTACTGATTTCTACCCTGGTGTCATAGTCCACAGTCTTGGAATACAGTGTTGGATACATAATGGGCACACATTTAAAGACAGCACAGGCCCACTCCTAAGTTTTGAAACCCTGCTACTGAAACGCTCTCATTGACCTGGGGGATTGTCTAAGGAGCAGGGTGACTCCAGGGGCATGTTCACTCTACTGTGAACCACAGGGACATCTCTCCAAACAGAGTGACCAGCATCCTTTCTGCCTCAGTTCTTTCATCTCCTCTGTGCTTCAGCCCCTCAGAATCACTGCTCCCTGGCCTGGCCCTAGACTCCCCATTACAAACCTTCCACAGGAACCAGAGGGCCAAATACTTTACCCACAGTTAGATTTATCTGTACCTGCGTTGGACACTCTTATTTGGGGGATGTACCCTGACCCTTATTTCCTCTCTGACAGGCCTGACTCCCTTCTAGAAGCTGTGTCCAGGCCTCATCTCCTGGGCTCTGGCAGAGTTGCCTGGGAAATAGGGAGCGCTGGTCCACAGGACTCTGACAGAGAGGCAGTGCCTGTGGGGAAGTGGGAGTGGGAGTAGGGGTGAGCAGGAGGGGGGTCTCACCTCCTATATGCCCCTGCTGACCTTGGCCTGCTACTGTAAGCGGGCCCGTGGTTCATGGTGTGGAACAAAAGGGAGGTCACAGCAGCCTGCTGGGGCTGCAGGGAGCCCTTCCTGAGGAGCTCCCCTTCATAGTACAGGGCGTGTTTCTCTGTGGCAGGAGGCTGAGCTCTGCAGCTTCCCATTGGTGTGCGTTCCCTTCTCTGTCCTGGCTGAGCTGGGCCTCACAGGTCTCCCTTCGTCACCCACCATGTTTTCAGTCCCCAGGAAAGTGGCCCTGGATTCTTTCTCCTCTTGTTGTAACTCCCTGGCCAGCTGATGCCTCGCCATGAACTGACTTCAGCTCAGGTTGGTTACAGACCCTTCAAGGACCTCTGCCCAAGACCACCTGCCAGCTGGCTCCCCTATCAGGTTCCCCCTTCAATGGTTGGTTCCCCCTTTGTTGATTATCATTATACAAACAGATGCTGACAGCATGTGCCCACATTCAGAACTCTGGTTGCTGATAAATCCTCCACGGTGTGGTAGTTGATCTAAATGTTCCTCTTAGGCCTCTTTATTCTTCTCCCCAGTGTCTAGAAGGAGCTCATCTGAAGCATAGTCATTATAATTTTCCTTTCTGTTCCACTTGCTTCTCTCCCTGATTACAGACACACCCATCCACAAGCAGAAGCAGTGGTTTAGAGAGACCTTTGACCACCTATTGGCAATTGCCAATTCTGCAGAAGCCGGGGAGGCCGCCGTTCATCTGGTGTCTGGGTAAGAGAGGAGAGCTGTGGATATTTTAGAATTTACAATGATCTAAGCAGGCTTTAGAGTTCAACATATATTATTATCGAGTGTCTGCTGTGCGCAGAAGGCGGACCTGGATGTGGGAGGATTTAGAAGGACATTTTAGGCTTTACTCCAAAGAACTTGAGAAAGGCAAATTATGGTGTTAGACTTTTTAATAATGACCATCCATTACAGTTTCTCAACAAATACTGTTTTGAGTTCCCTTGGAGATTATGCAGTGATTTGCAACTGTGGCCGCAAAAGTATGTCAGGGAAGCAGTGAGGTGGGTTATGTGAAGATAATGTGGCTGATGGAAAGCAAACAGGTGTGATACTCGAATGGGAGCAGAGACCCAAAATATAGGGGCACCTTATATATTTGGTGTCCTTGGAGAATGCCACATTCCAAAAATGTAAATTTTGTAGGCCACCAAAGTTACCTTGTGAAGTGCCACTCAGGAAAAAAAAATATTTCTGAAATATTGATTCTTCATATCTGATTTCAGGAGATGTACAATTAAACAAAAGAGTTTACAATAAATCCTATGTAACATTGCTAACACAAACTAGCACTTAAAATATTGCAGCATCTTTCTATATGGTCTTAAATAGAGACCACTAATCATTCTATCACTTTTAATTTAATGATATAACCTATATGTCATTGGTGTTATGTTGTGTTATAACAGTCATGCCCTACAGCCTTTGAAAGAGCAGAGGGATTTTTGCCTTTTGCTAAATCCTTAAATCCACTGCAGCCTTTGTACTATTTCTAAAGCAAAACAACTTCCCCACACAAAAGCAAAAACAAAAAAAACCCTTGTCCTCTCTCCTCTTTTGAGATGTCTGCTGATACTTTTTGCTGGTGAACACCCCTGCATCAGGCAGATTTCTACCCTTTTCCTTTTTTTGCCCTCCCTCACCATCACTAATACCAAAATATGTTGACATCACTAATTCCTCAAAGTCTTGATCCAAAGTAGCAACTTTTGCTTCTCTACCTTCCGAAGATATATGGTTCTATAACTGTCTCCAAAACCAGATGATGAACCATGTAGGAAAATGGTTTTCATTAATAGATGACCACCCTTCATTTTTGTCAAAACCAATGTGGTCCAGTCTAATTCACAAACTTTGGCTCTACGTAATTTTTAAAAACAGCGGTGTCCACAATTTAAATATCCTTTCAAGAGTAAGACTTTGCCACCACTGAGGTTATTATAAAGAAGGCACCTTAAGCTATTCTAAAAGAGAGCTATTTATTTCCCCTCACATGAATGACTTTTATTCCATTTGCTTCCAAAAAGGATTTGGACGAGTCAAGCCAAGACCAGGGCACAATGTCCTGTGCATCTTTGGCTTCAGTGTGTCACTTTATTAATCTGTTCATTCCTTCAAAACAAGTTTTGAGCATTCATCTTGTCATGTACTATCCTAGGTGTTTGGGGCATAAAAATGAGCAATGTAATACACACTGCTTGGCATATAGTAGATGTTCAATAAATATGTATGGAGTGAATTTTTAAGAAGGACAGACATGGTCCTGCTCTCAGGTAGCTTATGGTATGTGGATAATGTCCTAAATTTAACGAGTAACAAATTAGACACAAATTATGAAAGTAGTTATCTGGAGAATAAACTTGCTCTGGGATTTTATGAGAAGCCACCAGGAAAAAAGTGATGTTTCAGTGCAGACATGCAGGTGAGGGTAGGTTAGTCCGGTGATGTGTAGAGGTGTAATGGGAAGTCATTGAAGGATTTTACACAGTGAAGTAACTAATCATATTTACATTTCAAAAATATTCTGTCTGTAGTGTGGAAGACAGATTTGTGTGATGCAAGATGATGGTGGGATAGATTAGCTGTTGATGGTGGGGATAAAGAGCAGATGAATTAAGAAATGCTTAAGAAGAGATTTGTTATTAATATTATTTAAAAATATTTTTATTGATTTCAGAGAGGAAGGAAGAGGGAGAGAGAGCTAGAAACATTCATGATGAGAGGGAACCGTGGCTGCCTCCTACATGCCCCACAGTAGGGATCGAGCCCACAACCCGGGCACGTGCCCTTGACAGGAATCGAATCTGGGACCTATTATTTCTCAGGCAGATGCTTTATTTACTGAGCCAAGCTGGCTAGGGCTATTATTATTATTTTAATTCCCACCTGAGAGAGGAAGGAAGAGAGAGAGAAAGAAAAAGAAACACCGATGTGAGAGAGAAACATCCATTAGTTGCCACCTGTAAGCACCCTGACCAGGGATCTAACCTCCAACCTGGGTATGTGCCCAGACTGGGAATTGAACCCAGTCTTTTGATGTATGGGATGACACTCCAATCAACTGAGTCACCAGGCCAGAGCTTAAGAGGCGATTTGATGGGACCTGATAGTTAATGGCATGCAGGGGTTGAGAGAGTAAAGGGTGATTTTGCGGCTTCTGGCATTAGCACTTGTGGGGATGGAATCCTATTTCTGAGTTGGATAAGATTGGGGAAAGGAGTAGGGGAAGTGTGTGTGTGTGTGTGTATGTGTGTGGTCTTGTATGAGATATGAGGTAGACATTCAGTGGGAAGTAGGAAATATGATGGGTATGGATCTGATAAGGGAACTCCTGAGAAAGAAAGGGTTGGAGATGTAGCATGCTGAGTGTTTGGCCTACAGATGATGGTGAAGATATGGAAGAAGGCAGTCTAGCCCAGAGAGAGCTTGCAGCATGAGCACGAATTTCAGAGCCCCGAGGCAAACTACTTAGTTTTGAATTACATCACTAGCAACCATGTATAACACTCAAATTATTTTGCTGGCTATTTTAGAGCAGCTATGATTTACAACATTTATTATAGTGATAAAAACACTTGTAAATTCAACATATGCCTCACAGCTATTGGTAGAATTATTACAGGCTTCTTGTCAATCAATATCATTTCAGCTTCATTCACCCCAACCATGACTTCACAGTAACAGGATGTCTCCAGACAATTCTGCATCTTTTGTCAAGAGCTTATCAGATGATCTACAACTTAAGTCATAATTTGCACCCCAGCCTCCTGGACTCTCACCATTGCTCATTCCAATTTAGATATTTTGTTCAGGAATGAGGCCAACCTTTAAACTTGATGGTTTGCTTATAATTTATGTCAAGCATTATGCAAAACAGAAAAACCTTTCCTCTTGCATAGTCACAAATAAGTAAGAAAACCTGGGCAAGAGCTTTTTGGAAAAAAGAGAATTAAACCCAATCTTTAAAAAAACACACTACCTTTTAAATAGCTTATTCCCCTTACTCATGAACATTTTAAATTTAGCTGCTGAGGTATCTGAACCTAAGAGAATGGAAGAATAGATATTTTGCTCATGTATAAGAAGTGTGATTTTTCAATGCTTTAGACTCTAAAGTTTAGAGAATGTCATATGGGGCTCACAGGAAATGTGTTATTTCACAAAATTTCAGGAAATTTATTCTCCTAATATACTTCAGTTGGCAGGTATTTCAGAGCATTCCTACTGAAGAAGTGCCATTCTGGGCTGACGTGGTTCTGGGATTTCGAAAGATGACTGAGGCTGAGCTGAAGAAATTCCCCCAGCATGTGTTTGGTCAGGCTTTTACAACGCTGAAATGCGAAGGTTCTGCCTACCTCCCATGGTTGGAGAAAAGGTCAGTTTACAAGGCTCTTTGCTGCTTCCTTCATCAGTCATAGCCATAAGTAACTTCTTAGCTACTCATAAAATATATTCTAAAAGTTCTCCGTGGTCCCTCAGAGCTCTTGCATTGTGTTTTGTTGATCGCAGATGGCTAGGGCTTTGAAAACAATTTGAAGACAATGCTTGAGTCACAGAAGTGAGTCATACCATTCTTTTAAATGAGTAACATGTCCATCTTCTGCTTGTAGTGTGCATCTTGATGCACAATTTGGTCCACCACCACCACCACCACCACACACCAGTAAAACCATCTTATTGAAATAGTTATCTTAGTCTCCTGACCTGTACAATGGAGTTTGGAAAATAAGCTTCCAGTTATATAAAATTAGATGATTTACTCTCGTTCTTTGAATGAGAGAATCCTATGCTTACTATAAATTATTTTTGAGTAGTTTTCTCATTGGTGATAAAGAAAATAGCTTCATTGTTTTTCTTTTGTTATAAATAAGAACTCTAAAACTGAGGGCTTATCTAAATTATGTAATTCCTTCCTCACCAAGGTTAGCCCCAAATACCTTCAACTTGCATTTTGGCTTGGTTTTCAGGACTTCCTGTTTCCATTAGGATTCCTCTCTGATGCAGCCTGGATTTTAGGTTTAATGATAATGACACTTGGATTTTAGGGTGATGATCAGAGGACTTGGGTTGGGGCTATTTAGTGAGCACAGTTTCTTGAATCCTCCCACCGCTGGACCCCCATTTTCTCCTGGGTGGTTGGGGCAATGGTATCCTCCCTGCCCAGGTTAAGGTCAGTTGCAGGAAGCTCCAAGAGCAAAGTCACCAAGCTTTTTATACCCCAACCATGTCACTCAAAACCTCCAGAATAACTACTTTATATGATCGTAAGGCAGCCGTGTAGGTACCTGATTACCTAATTTAGCATCTAGTTTCCAGGTGCAATTTCCTCCTACATTTTTGTGCCGTCTCAATGCATTGGTCATGGCTATACAGTAATGACTGAGTATCACCCCATAGTCACATTACAACTGCACAAGGATGACTGATCCCTGGGCACATTCAGTAAGTTTTCTTGTGAGACATGAGGGCTGGGAGGGACCCAGCCTAGTAAGTCTGACAGGGCTTTCCAATACCCTGTGCTCTATGATAATTTAAGAAGTTTCGCCAAAGTCGGTTTGGCTCAATGGATAGAGCGTGGGCCTGCGGTCTGAAGGATCCCGGGTTCAATTCCGGTCAAGGGCATGTACCTGGGTTGCGGGCACATTCCCAATGAAGGGTATGCAGGAGGCAGCTGATCAATGTCTCTCCCTCATCGATGTTTCTAACTCTCTATCCCTCTTCCTTCCTCTCTGTAGAAAATCAATAAAATATATTAAAAAAAAAAAAGTTTCCAGGTGAAGGATGAGCTTTCATCAGTAACTCAACCAACAAGGCACTCTTGAAATGGAAAAGAAGGACATTTACACTTATTACATTCTTACATAATTGTCATAAAAACCCATGAGAGCTCAGCACTCTTGTCTCTAGGTTATAGCTGAGAACACAAGTTCAATGGGTTTAACTAATTTGTTCAAATTCCAAGGCTGGTAAATTCTTTTATGTTTCTGAACAAGGAGAATAATTTTGAGTTCCAATTGAGATGGTTGGAACACAGAACATAATGTCTAAATATTAGCCCTCTCATGCTAACATCCCTGTGGTAGTCATAAGGGGGAGCATGTCAGCCCTGTCCCAACCATCTAGTTAGGGAGACAAAGGAACATGCAAGACAAAAATGTCCAAGGCAGTTACTTCAGGTGCTAAATAAAGGACACAAACAAGAAATACTTGGGTATTTAAAATACCCAGATTAATTTGGTATTTATTTGGCATCTAGAAACTCTACTACACGTAGAAAGGACAGGCCGGCTAGTGTGACTCAATGGTTGAGCATCATGGTTCCATTCTGGTTAGGACACATGCCCAGGTTATGGGCTTGAACCCCAGTAGGGGGTGTGCAGGAGGCAGCCATCAATGATCCTCTGCTATTGTTGATGTTTCTCTCTCTCTCCCCTTTCTTCTTTGAAATCAATTTAAAAAAAATTTAAAAAGGAGACAAAGTACAGAATTTGTAGCTGTGAGGACTTGAAACAGTTTATCCTTGTATTATTATTTATTAAGTATTGTCTTGTTTTCTATATGAACAACTGTAAACCTACTACACCCTCCCCCTGTATATAATTTACTTGGCTTTGAATTTTTGAAATAGATATTTATTTAGGTTGCACTTTTGGAATCCCCAGTTTCCAAGAATATGAAGCAATTGGTGGCTAGAATTTGGCTTGCTTGGGACATGCTCTTGAGGTGTTTGTTTCCATGTTCCCATCCATCACTGCCTGTAGAGGGCTGAGCAGGAAGTTGCCAAGGCTCACCTCCCGGTCTCTTGATCTCCCCAGGGTAAAAGAAAGTGGGGGCGTGATACTCACCCGGCGAATAGAAGACCTGTGGGAGCTTCACCCGTCCTTCGACATCGTGGTCAACTGTTCAGGCCTTGGGAGCAGACAGCTTGCAGGAGACTTGGAGATTTTCCCCGTGCAGGGCCAGCTGCTTAAAGTCCAGGCTCCCTGGGTGAAGCATTTTATCCGAGATGGGAGTGGACTGACGTATATTTACCCCGGCGCATCCAACGTAACCCTGGGTGGAAGTAGGCAGAATGGAAACTGGAATCTGTCCCCAGATGCAGAAATTAGCAGAGATATTCTTTCCCGATGCTGTGCTCTGGAGCCCTCCCTCCACGGAGCCTGGGACATCAAGGAGACGGTGGGCTTGAGGCCCTACAGAGCAGGCGTTCGGCTGCAGAAAGAGCTCCTAGCCCGGGACGGCCGGAGGCTGCCTGTGGTCCACCACTATGGTCACGGGAGCGGGGGCTTCTCCATGCACTGGGGGACTGCTCTGGAGGCCGCCAGGCTGCTGAATGAGTGTGTTCAAGCCCTCAGGACCCCCACTCCCAAGTCAAGGATGTAAGTGACATGAAATGACAGCAAATGGCCCAGGACACTATTGACCAACATATAATTTCTGTTCAAAATTAGAAATAATACAATGTGTATGAGCAGATTTAGAACGAGTACTAACCTAATCTAGTGCTATTCTGGTACTAGATTTACATCTATTACTCATCACATGGAACATAAAGCTCCATTTCTATTAAAAATAAATATTTTGCCGATATATATATATATATATATATATATATATATATATATATCTATGCTAATTTACATGGATGCTTAAAGCTGTAGGGATTTCCACATAGTATTTGGCTCAGTGGATAGAGCGTCAGCCTGTGGACTGAGGGGTCCCAGGTTCGATTCCAGTCAAGGGCACGTACATTGGTTGCGGGCACATCCCCAGTGGGGGGTGTGCAGGAGGCGGCTGATCAATGTCTCTCTCTCATCGATGTTTCTAACTTTCTATCTCCCTTCCTCTCTGTGAAAAATCAATAAAATATATTTAAAAAAAATAAATATTTTGATAAAAAAGATTACTTTTAGATTTAGTGTCCAAGACTCTATGCTGCCGAAACTGGTTTGGCTCAGTGGATAGAGCGTCGGTCTGCACACTGAAAGGTCCCAGGTTCGATTTCTGTCAAGGGCATGTATCTTGGTTGCGGGCACACCCCCAGTAGGGGACGTGCAGGAGGCAGCTGATGGATATTTCTAACTCTATCCTTCTTCCTTCCTCTCTGTAAAAAATCAATAACATATATATATATATATATAAGAATCTATGCTAATTTACATGGATGCTTAAAGCTGTAGGGATTTCCACATAGTATTTGGCTCATGAATCCGCAGGAGGAGATAAGGCATGGAAATTACTGAGCTCACTGCCAATTGCACAGCTGCCCATGATGCTCATTGGTTGTAGTCGAATGAGATTAAGGTCCTTGTAAATAAAATTACATGATCATGTGATATACGTTTATTACAGTTAATGAAAGACAAAGCATGCCTCCTGTTAGAAGAATTCTTGGTAGAAGACACAGTGGCATCAACTCCAAAGCTCTCTGGGCTCAGTTCCCTAAGGGCCGTACTTTGCATTACCACGGGCAATTGAGAGCTGGCTTGTTGTATGGTGGACTGTGCCCAAGCCATTTTTGAAGATTGAATGGCATGTGCAGCCAAAGAGCTAATTTGCTAATTAAGATGGAACCATTGTTCTGAATGAAATATAACCAGAGTTTTTTGCAGGTTTTAAAAAAAAAGTACTGGGGGAAAAAATAGTAAAAATAGTACTGGGGAGGAGGGGGATGTGCCTCATGATAAAATGAGTTTGGAAATTAAATATATCTAACTGGTTCTTGATGCGGGCCTACTCAGAGCCTTTAATCTGTTCATGTGTATTATGAATTCTCAGGAGGGTTTGGTTTGAGTGAATGGCAAAGGAGATGCTCTGTTGAGATAAGGAAGCTTGGGAGAAACAGAGGTGATTTTAATTTGGGGGGAAGACGGCGTCTGTTTAGAGATGAATTCTATTTGGAATACCCTGAGGGAGATGTGGGGTTGGCAATGAGAATGTGGGAAAGAGAAAGCCCTAGTACAGTTTTATTTTTGCTGTTTTGTTCACTGAGCTTTTGCATCTAATTTTGTTTGAAGAAAAAATGCTGCTGGGAGAGAGAAAGAAGGTGTATGGGAGAGGGGCTGGGATGGATGGTAGAGAAAACATTCGCGTGTGGGTTCTTTTCTATATATTGCCACCAGGGGGTGGTATTGCATTAAATTCAGATAAATTGGTAAATCTGAAATTTAGAAATGACTGGAAATAAAAAATGGATACCAGGTGAGTTGAGCGGATATGTGATTTTTTTGAGGGTATATGCCCCAAATGCCTATTGTTCTGAATTCTGTGTCATGTATTTGATAAATGTATAAACTTAGATGAAATACATACAGACACATTAACACACACTCCCATTATATGAAATATGTAAGAAATACTGTTATGATAAAATGGCATTTTAAAGAAGGGGAAACGAATTTTTAATGCTAAGAAATAAAAAGGAAGAATACTGCTCAGAACAGGTAGTCTTTCCATCACTTTCATGGTGGTTTGAAGTGTTTTGCATTCAAGAAATGCTGCATTTTCATGTCATGCAGGCAGGCTCACACTCTATGACACTGTCTCAGAATTTAGTTTCAATCTGTATTGTATATTTCTAACACCCAACATTACAAGACTGAAAGATTGGAGGCTTCCTGAGAAAGTGGTCACGGCTGCAGCCCTGTTTCATTTCCACTAGTGGCTAAGAAAGTGCTCTCAGTATTGCTCAAAGGTTTCGGTCACTAGCTGCCAACTGGGCTGCACATTAGAATCATCTGGAAGTTTTGGAAAAATATTGATGTCCAGCCCTACTCTATTAAATTCGAATCCTTGGAGGTGGGGTGGGCTGTAATATCGGTATTTGCTCAATACCACTAGCCTTCCCTTGCTTTCTTGCCTTCCCGGGGCATCATTCTGGGGATGTGCTCACATAAGCAGGGATGTCATAGGTACTTCTGGGAAAGGTGGCCAATAGGAATTAGCTGTCTCCCAAAGCAAGTCTCTAGAAATGCAGGGAATCTCCTCACTGCCTGTAGACAGCTATCTGTCTTTGTCTGAAAGATGAGAGACAATTTTCAAATGGTCGATGTCCAGACCATATATAAAAATAGAACGCTGACCCACAACTTGCAGCAGCCTGCCAGCAAACCAGCGCCGTATTCATAATAGCCAGCCCCAGGAGTCAGCCTGCTATAGGTCACATTTGGAGGAAGCCAGATTGCTATCCCATATAATAAAAGCCCAGCAACTGAGCTGACAGTGACCAGTTGCTATGTTGCACACTGACCACCAGGGGAGCAGATGCTCAATGCAGGAGCTGCCCCCTGGTGGTCAGTGTGCTCCCACAGTGGGAGCGCAGTTTGGTTGACCCAGATGAGTGGTGCTCCCACAGCCAGCCATGCCCTCCACCAGTGCACAATTCCCATCCACCGGGCCTGTAGTCTTTAGTAATAGTCCAGAAAGCTACACAATCATTTCTGAAACAATTGGCTCCAAATGGCCAGGAACTTGATTAATACCTGACAGGTCCGCTCATGTTTGTCCCATTTCTAACATAGAACCAATCAGAGGAAGCTTGATATGCTCTCCTAACCAATCACAGTGGATGTCTTGCTTCTTGTTAGCCATGTACAGCTTCCCAGGGTGGCAGCCTCCATTCAGGGCACACTTGCAGGTCCCCCCCTTTTTTTTTTTTTTTTACTATTATGCTTCCAACACCTCTGCTAGCCTTGATGTGATGGCTGTTGACTCCTTTGCTAAAGCAAGTTCTGAATATAGCCATTGCTTTTCTCATTTGGCTGGCCTTTTCTCTCTTTTTTATTCCACAAAGATTTCCTGAGGTCTCTGATGATCTGTGCTAAGGCCTGAGAATAGACTACTTTGTTGCTTGTTTGTTTTTTTCCTGTTTTTTTTATTACCATTAAAAATTATTTTTTCTGAACATGAAGAACAACTGATTTCTTTTTTAAGTCCCTGTGTGTGACACAGTGTCTAGCATTTGTGCCCGAGCTCAGACCTGCTGCTCCTGTGACCCAGAGCGACACGGCAGCTGTGAGGACACCGGTGTTGCAGGCACGGAGCTTCTTCAGCAGACAGGTTATGGACACACTTTTAGGATTTATTCACCTAGGAAGAAAAGAACCTGCACAGAAAGGCCAGAGCCAGTAGAACACGATAGAAGGAAGGCTATTTTTAAAAATTATATATGGAATAGCCTTTCTTTTATGGAATAGATTCATTCAAACCAGTTGCTATTGAAACCAATTTTTCTCAACCCATTAAGAGTTTTTATAGAAAATGAGGGGGGGAAAATGATGATGGGACCTGTGTCCCCTGGGAGTTGTAGTTCTGGGAAACCTGGTCCAGGACTCTCAAGAATGTCAGGAATTTGAAATGAATGTAACAACCCCTTCTCCCCCGTTATTTTCCCCCACAGCATAGCAATTTATTTTTTTCTTGATTCCTTTCATCTTTCTTCTTGGGATTGTGAATGATGGAAACACATAGGAAACCTGTTTCCTCTGGGTGTCATTCACTTAGGAAAAGCCGATTAAGATGTTCAATCGGTCCCTTTCTTCTTGAAAAATCTCAGCAGTTTGCCACGAGGCCTGGGGGCTTTATTATCCCAAGTGGCTTTGCCACCTATAAATCATAGCCCTAAGCAGCTAAAGGGAATGAGTTAACCAGGTCCCAGAAAATGTGTAACCAGTGTTTCTTCAATTATTAGCAGAACAACTGACTCCCCCATCTGCTCAGGGCACCTGCCGACCTGGCCTGCAGCCACATTACCCATAATTCCACAGCCCAGAGCCCGTTTTTCTTAAAATGTAATTTTACCCTGGTGCATGTTCTGTGATATCAGCCCATGCCGAAACTTTTCGTGGATTCTAATGTTTCTTTCCCATACAGACCCACGCTGTCTGGCAATGGAACTCACACCCACCATACAGTGTGTCTACTCTGTTCAGATTTTCCTAAATCTGCTCATACCTGGAAATTCACTGCCTGGTGTCTCCTGTGTCCTGCCTCTCCGGTCACAGTTTTTGGATCATAGGGAACTAGCGGTTTCAAACCCCAGATAGTTGGCATGTATGTCTCTCTGGACGTAGGCAGCCCAGGACTGTCATCGGCACTTGATCAGTGACCCTGGCTGTGCACTTTCAGCTACCTCTGGGATGTGGCTCTTGTGCTCAGGGCTCCAGGATGGCGGTGGGAGCTCAGCCAGCACACCACCATGTCCATCCCCAAGGAAACCTCCCAGAAGACTCATGCAGCATATTTGCTTCTGTCTCATTGCACGGGATTCAGCCTCAGGCTTACACAGAGATTCTAGGGAAGCTGGGAATGTAGTCCATTGGTTTTTGACAATGGAAAGCTCAAGGTATGAGCAGGCTCTGCTAAAAGTATCCAATTATAAATAGAGTTGTGTCAGTCAGATCCTTAGGAATTTGTACCAAAAAATTGTGTTTCCTAGTATTGGTAGGCTCTGGGGACCCTGACAGTCCATGTTGTTCAGGTTTACACAGAGGAAGTCAGGTAAGAAAGAGAGGCAGAGAAAAGCAGAGAGTTCCAGTCCCACCACCCCCTGAGATTCTGACTTATTAGGTCTGGAATCTACATAACTTGTTTATTTTTATGCAATTTATTGGAGTGATTTTGCTTAATAAATTATGTGGGTTTCGGGTATATAATTCTACAATGCATATACATGAACTCAATATGTTTAAAAAGTTCCCCTGATGATTCTGATGTAAAAAAATAAGAATCAGGGTGTCTCAATCCTGGATCCTCATTAAAACGACCATGGTTAGGGATTGGGGAGCTTTTGAAAAATATTACTGCTATCCCTGCTCAAGAGATGCTAATTCTGTTGGTCTCAGGATGTTTTGTTTTGCTCTCCCGGTGATTCCCATGCACAGCCAGGGTTAAACACCTCTGGTCCAGACAGTCAAATGGGATTTTTGTTCAAAGAGGTTAATCCACATTTGAGTGGGTGCAAAAGTAGGGCAAACCATGGGAGACCAGACATATGGAAAGTGCTATGGGTGGGCTGGGTGAACAGCAGAATGCAGAGATCAGTGAGGGATGGGCTGAGCTGAGACAAGGCATCAAGTTCACCAGAAGACCTTCTGGTCGATGTAATTTCCAGATACAAGATGGGTGTTCTTATTTTTTATCTTGTTCCTCTCCTATTTGGAGCCAGATCCCAGGTACAACAGACCTGGAAGCTGCAGAGACCTTAAAGGTAGAAAAGAGACATAGTAGCTGCTCCCTTACCATATGGCAGCCTAACACTCCTGTGTGGTCCCAGTAGACTAATGCCAGTGGAATGTACAGTCCTGAGCTGGGAGGTGAGGTGGGGGGTTAATGGACATACCGGCTTTGATTGTAAGAAAATTTTCTTCATGCTTATTCCTTCTTGCTGGTTACATAACTGCCTGAGAATGCAGGCCATGACTGTATTCTCTGTGGTATATGCAAACTGAGATGTTAGCAGTATGTAGATAGGTTTTTGTAGTTTTTAAGGAAAATCAACCAGCAAGCCAAAAAGAGAGCTTGCTGAATGAGGTCTGTTGCACTGAGTCTGCACTTTGCAGACTCCTGGTCTAGTGAATGGTTTAAATGTTTTCCATCACAGGGATTCCCTTATTTTTAAGGTGCCTGAGACCAGGGTTTTTGGTGGAAAGGAGAGAATTTATTTAAATGTGCTTGAGGGGATAGTTACCTGGCAGGAGAGATACCATGATCACGAAGGTGGTGTTCCCAGGGCGAGGCTTAGCCATTGCATTCCGGGTGTGCTGACCCATGCGGTTTCCCCAAATGTGGGGGACTGCGTTTGTGCTCTCCCCTGAAAAAATAAAAATAAAAATAAATGTGCTCAAGGAGAAAGGAAAATTATGATAAAATATGCCCCAGTGGAACCCAGGGACAGGAAATTAATGCAGGCAAGGCATTTCTCTTACAGCATGAATTTTTGCCCTGTAAATCGGGCATAATTCAATTCTATTAACTGAGGAACATAATCTGCATTACTAAGGACACCACTGGTTTCAACAAGATCTTGACCAGAAACTAATAATATAATCAGGAACTAGCTCTGCTGTGAGAAAAAACTGTTGCCTGAGCAACACGAGCTGTGCTT
>PVJN01031870.1:0-24552 GCA_004026805.1 Lasiurus borealis | reverse complement strand
GTTCTGTGATGGACTCAAAACTAGGCTCTATCTCATCAGAGGTGCTCACACCTAACTGTGCTAAGAATGACCAGATGACTAGAAGAGCTGGTTCCTGGGAACTTCTCATGAGCTCTGATCCATGGGTCTAAGAAATCTAGATTTAAAACACACATTCCAGAGCATTCTGATGCAGGGGGAGGTCTTATTAAAAAAAAAAAAATCCCACCAAGAGGGTCTGACTCTCAGCCCTTTGTTTGACCATCATTCACTCAATCCTACATCACATTTCCCCTGGATCCCATCAAGGGGCACTGAACTCTCTGCTTTTATATTTCTG
Organism: Lasiurus borealis; assembly: GCA_004026805.1. Taxonomy (NCBI): domain Eukaryota; kingdom Metazoa; phylum Chordata; class Mammalia; order Chiroptera; family Vespertilionidae; genus Lasiurus; species Lasiurus borealis. The sequence goes on along the minus strand of PVJN01031870.1, from coordinate 24,233 downwards.
ATTCCATTTTCTATTTTTCAAAGGTCTTGGTTTGGGACTCAGGCTTAGGGGATGACAAAAAAGGAGTAGTTGGCTCCTCAAACAGCAGCCTCTGGACTTTTCTTGAGGAAGAAGTCAGAGTTCTCACTGTGGGTGGGAGTGAATTGTAAGCATATTCACCCCCTCCCCCCCAACATGTCTGAGGAAGCCTCATTCAGGCACAGAAGACAATGAGAGTCATTGGAGTCAGCTGGGAATCCTGATAGCTGCTTCTTTCTTGTGGAACTTCATCCCTATTCCCCTACTCCTGCCTTCCCAGAGTTCACCAGAACTTCCAATAAACACACACCCATCACTCTTTTGGGTGCTATGTGGTACCATCTCTTGTTCACCTTCAGAGTTTTCCCTGTGATGATCCTAGGGGCTCCACAGGGCAGCAGTGGGGCCTGGAAAAACTCCTGCTGTTGAAGGCAGATCAGTTCTGAGACATGTGCAGGGAAGTAGTTGGATGAAGGTGTGATGAGGTGATACTGATGATGTGATGGAACAGCATTGCCAGTCCTCTGAAGGTCATCAAGGCCCAGGATGGAGGGTCACAGGGCTCTGCACTGAACCTGGAGGGCACCAAACAACTGGGAGGACCAGCTATAGGCAGGACAGGACACTGCAGTAGACAGTGATAAGACAGAGGAAGAAAGGGACCTGATCTTGGGTTCTTCTCCCAGCCCTGAAGAGCTGGCTGTGTGTCTCCCACAAGTTATCTTTTTTCCATGCGTCTCAGACTGGGGAACAGGGAAGGGGGGAATATCATAAGCCTTAGCTGCCCAGACCAGTACATCTTTAAAGTAAGTATATTGGCTGAAATCAGGGGTTCACAAAGTATTTCTGTGAAGAGAGGTTTCTGCTGTATAACATCTCCTCGAGAAGCTGACAGGAGTGGGATTTCAACACAGGTACATGTTCTCCTAACTTTCAGGTGTTCTGGGGGAATTGCTCTCCCTCTTTCTCTCTTTCTTGAGTTCATAAGGACCATTGACCTGGTCCTGGGTTTTCAGTGAGTAACTGTACACTGCTCTTCCCCCACTGACCATGGTGGGTCAATCATTCTGACCACAGGCAGTCATTGGTGATCCAAAGGCCAGAGATATGGGAGGGGGGGTCAGGGTGAGCCAGACTTTCAAGTGGGCTTAGAAGGTGGGTGTCTATTTAGAGTGTTTCCAAGAGCACAAGGAAATACAACCCCCAAATGCGCATGTTGTGTGAAATGCTCTGAGTTTTTCACTGTTATGCACAATAAAATGACTCATAATTTCTTAGTAGATGAGTTAATGGACACATTGATTTATTTACTGGAGCCTGATGGCTTCCATCTTTGAGTCCTCAAAGAAAAACCTTTATGCTGTAAGCTGTTCCATCTGCTCTCTTAGCTGGACTGTACTTTTCTCACCCTTGCAGGCAGCTGGCGACAAAGTTCTGGGGAAGAATGGACAACATGTGGTGGGCCAGGAATTTGGGGCAGAAGAATGGTCAGAGGAAGGAACACTTCAGTGAAGGCATTTCCCCTTTATGGACAGCTTGGAGATGGTCACCCAGATGCCCCTCTGGGAAGAACTTGCTGCTCAGCTGCAGGGGTACAGCCAGCAGATGGTGTCCAGCTATTGGCCTCTTCAGGATCAGCCTCAGTGGTGGACAACCACTTCTCTCAAGATCACACCCTTGTTAGGCAGCACACCTCATGACAGAGCAAGATGAGGCACACAAGCCTGGATGGTTCTGCTTGACCAACGACTAGGCTGAGTAGTATTGTTCACTCAGACCTACCCACCAGCTTGGCTAAGGCTTAATCCCAGTCTTCATGTAGCTTAATGCACCAAAGGTCAATAAGGTGGGTGTGCAGTCCTCCCAAATAAATCTTGACAAATCAATTCAGTAGCTGCCAGCGTGTGCTGATGGGTGGGATGATATCAAAGATGGCTGCCTATCTTTGAACATCCAGTGTCCACAACAAACACATCAAGCCCATTCCTGTCTTAGGCCCGTTGCACTTCCTATTTTCTCTGCTAGCAATTCTGGAGTTTGTGCCCCAATGTTACATTCTCAGAGAGCTCTTCCTTGACCCCAAACTTGAAAGAACCCTCTACCCACCTCTAAGTCTTTCTATCATGTACTGTGCTATTTATTATTTTCTATTACCATGGAAATTAAAAATAACTTGGATACCTATTTTTTTTTGATAACTTTGAATACTTATTTTTCAGTTCCTATCAAGCCCCACTAGAACATAAAGAAAACTAGAGACCTTTCTATCTCATTTGCCTCTGTGTTCCCAAGACCTTGTAGGGTGTTTAGAGTCAGTACTCAACAGATAATGAATGAATGAATGGAATGGACAAATATTTATTAAGAGAAAATAAAAGAATGTAGCTGGAATTTGATAATATTTTGTTTCCATTGCATTAATTTTTGCTTTTTCATTTGAGTTAAGTGATACTGGTTTTCACTTAGGGCAGAAATAGACAAACTTTTTCTGCAAAAAGTGAGTTGGTAAATATTTTTTCCTTTGCAGGCCATGGAAGGTCTTTATTGCAACTGCTTAACTCTGCTTCAGAGTGCAAAAGCAACCATAAGCAATAAGTAAACATGTGGGTGTGGCTGCATTACAATAACACTTTATTTGAAGAAAACAGATGGCTGTCCTTGACTTAGAGTACTAATATAAAATTTTCTATAAAATAAATTTATTGAAGCAAAAAAGGAAGTCTCTTGAAATAAAACTATTAACTAAATAGCTTTACAGAAACCATATGAAAATTCCTGAAGTTTGAAAGAACTCCGTTCTAATTTTCTTTGCATCATCTGTGGTCACAGCTGTGGGGGTAAAGGAGACTGGAAGGAAGAAACCCCTTTAATTTAATGTGGCAAAACATTGTAGGAGGCTCACACTTAGATATTCCTGCGAGTCTGGAAGGCCAGAGTTCTGATTGTGCTTCTCCTGCTGTTATTTTTCGTATATTCTTTCCATTCAAACTTGGTCCCAGAACTCAAGTCTGTTGTAAAATGCTCTTTCTTGGGTAAGCTATCCTTCCACGGGGTTTAATTACCCCCAGGACTAGGGTTAGTCATGGTCACATTTACGTAGGTCATAAATATCCTCTTAGCTTAAACATAAATAAGGCAAAGCAGTGAGGAGGTAGGGGTGGCAGAAGGTGACCAGGTCCATCTGAAATCCCTACATCTTTGGGAACAAAAAAGACTCAGCTCTACTGTGTGCTTACCAAAAACCAGGCCTGCTCTAAACACTTCACATGTATTAACTGATTTGATCTTCAATTATCATATAATAATGATGATGATGATGATGATGATGATGATGATGATGATGATGTCCCCATTTGCAGATGAGTAGTCAGAGGACTAGGCTTCTCCCAAGGGAATAAGTTTTTAAAGGTTCAATTCAAGTTCTACCTCCTCCAGGAAGCTCTCCTTTACCCTTTCCACCCTCTAGATAATCTTTCTTCTCAATTTCCATAGGAGTTAAGGCTTGTATATACCACTTTAGTACTTAGTCACATTAATTACACTCTGCCCTTGCTGGTCTTGTCTTATCCTGTGCATGGAATTTTATCTTTCCTACCTGGTTATAAACTCACTGGAATTAGGGGAGATGCTCTTTCAGCGAGGCACTATGATCTGGGATAGTGAGGATTTTGTTTCATCTCTTCTCAGTTGTAAGTTCTTTATTTACTTTGTTGTACCACTGTGCACTAAGCCCTGGACTCTGTCAAATGACAGTTTAATAAATGATGGATGGCCTTTTTCTGCTCTTTGTCGCTGACTGTCTCTGACCAGGTGGCTTTGCTCCCAGGATGCTAGAATGTTAAGGTGAGAAGGGATGTGAGAAGTCATCTGGTAAAATCCATGGATAGGTCCCAGGGAGGTCTTATGTCTTACTTAAGAACACACAGTTTGTGGGGTTCCAGCAGGGAATGCAGGACATTTTCCTGTGTAGTTGCCTCCACTCCTTTTTGTAGTTTCCTTCCTCTTTGGACAGATGTGGATCCTTCCTGTGTTTGCAGGTGGGAAGTAGCCCTTTCACAGTCTGGAGCAGCTGACTGGATTTTCTCTGAGACCAGCAGTCCATCAACCCAATTGGAATGGCTCCCTGGAGTCCCCCTGAGAAACCCCAGAAACCAGCTGTCTGTCAGCCACCTTGTTAAACTGGTTTCCAGATGTCTCCACTTCAAATTAAGGAAGCAGGAGGAGGGGAAGTTTGTCCGTTAAATGCAGTCTGCTGGGTCTATAATAAATTACGTTGTGCACCAATGGAGCAGGGTGTTTTCTGGAGATGGGGCGATGCAAAGGATGTCCTCACTAAGGCCTTGTATGAGGATGACATAGACCAACAGACAGATTAACCAAAATGTTTGGGGATAAGGACAACAGAGAAGACATAAATGGACAGACAGCTAGAAACTGAATGGGGGTGGAGGAGATCATGCAATTCTAAGTGCATCAGAGAGAGAAAGAAAAGGAAGCAGAATAGGAGACATGGGGACTGAGGGCCAAAATTTGCTATTGTGTTGACTATCTTCTTCAGGACAGCTAATAAAGCCCAGAGCCATCCCTTGAGGATGTCTTCTGTGCCAAGCACTGTGTGATGTGGTGTGCTTTGCAGATCTCAGTCCTGTGTGATATGGTGTGCTTTGCAGATATCAGCCTTGGTAGGGATGGCTGGTAGGCTGGGCTTAGCTGGGGCCCTTTACTTTTCAGGTGTGTAGTATCAGGTCTCACTATGTGATTTCTGCAATGAAATCATCATATTTTTTCCATGATGGCTCTACACTCTGAAAGAGAGTGTTCAAAGAAACCTAGGAACAAGCTGCAAGGCTTCTCAAGACCTAGCCTCTGAAGCATTAGAGTGTCACTTCTGCCATATTTTATTGTCAAGCAAGCCATCAGGCCAATCCAGATTCAATATGAGAGAATTGAGACCTTCCTTCTTAAATGTGGCTAGCATTTATCAGTCATACATCCTTTCTAGCCATCTGACTTTTTCACATGGGTCTTTGACTTTGGGATCCTTTCCTTCTCTATGAGAGGCTACTGGATGTGAGCTTTTACTGCCACACCCACTGCCAGCTATCCTAATCATTTAGGTGTTGCAGTTTCTGTCTGGAGAGTGAAATATGTGTCCCACACAGGGCAGAACCAGAGGATCCCACATGGGGGGTAATAAGAAGAGAGGGACCCACTCCTGGAAGTGGTAGCTATCAAAAATCAGGAGTCAATATGATAACTGAGAGGTTTACATGTATTAACTTGCTAAATATTTTTTAACAACCTGATGATAGAAATACTGTAATTATGCCCATTTTATAAAACTGAGGCTACAAAGAGATTAAGTAATTTGCCTGGTCTCATACTTCTGGAAAGTGAGAAATTAGTACACAGACTCAGGCACCCTGGCTCCAGTGGCCACGGGACTATATCAAGATGATAAAATTAATAACTACCTTTGTAACACCATGAACCTTATGGCTTACAGTCACCTACATGGTGGTTTACAAGTTTATCAACAGCATTACCAAGTTTATTTGCTTTTGTAGAAAACCAAAGGTTTCTGTGAACTCATAAGACTGGTCTAAAAATAATTCTTATCTTCAGCTACCCCTTTAAGTGAGGGTGATACCATTTTGCCCTAGGGCTCATTTGCAAATTAAGCCAAATAAGTCTGGGTTTCATTATAACTGTTATTGCAAACCTCAGTTGATGTCAAGTCAAATGAATAATGTTATTGAGGATCCAGTGGGTGTGTGGGGCAGGGCTAAGCACCTTATTGTGCAAATCCAAGGTCTATTTTCTTCTCTGAGTCATCAGGGACTAGAAACCCCACAAAACCCAGACTTTTCTCAAGTAAAAGCTGCTGTGGGAGTCCCATCAAGACCTCACATCTCTCCTAATCCTACATCCTGACTCCTTGCTCCTGTCTGTGTGCACTTTGCAGCTGTCCTTCTAAACCAATTTTCTTCTGAGCAGAAACATAAAGCCTCCAGGGAACAATAGTTAGAATCTTCCAGGCATTTTCTAGGATTGGGTGGTTGAGGCTGCTTGGCCGAGGTGAGCACTACAGTCCTGGCTTCCCATAGGATCTGTTTATAGCCCTCCAGCCTGTTTCTTTTCTCCTATAGGGATGACAGATGGTCTGTATTTTTAATAATTAAAAAAAAACGTTGAAGAGAAATCAGACTCAGCAGGAGGAATTGGAACCATCCAGGCAGCACAATTGAGCTGTGAATATGTTTGTTTGGAAATTGTAAATGGTGTCTTCCCACTAAGCGTGCCTAAAGCCTCTGCCCTTCCAGGAATCTGTGAGGGCCGCTTCTCATCAGCAGGTCTTGGCTGGGTGGTGGATGAATGAGAGCCACTGACAATCCCAGGCCACCTGTACTCAGAGGTGATAACTTGTGGAACCTTTACCTGGAACCCTTCACACAAAACTCTCCTTAGCTTCACAGTAGCTCTGGGAAGCAGAGACCCCAAATGTTTATGCAAATCAGTTTGCAAGACCAGATTTGGGTCATTTGTGAAAAAGAGGAACACCCAACACTAATGGAAAGATAAAGGACTCCAAGAAGCAATGACAGTGGTCCTACACTCTATGGTATTGGATTATGTTGTGGAGTGTGGAACTGACAGTTTACCCACTTATTCTCCATTTGGTGAAGGCCAGGAGGAGCAGAGGAAGAAGAGCTAGGCTAGGGGTCCAGAGCCCCAATCTTGTCATGATACCTCCAGGCAAGCGACCCTTACCAGGTCATCTTCCTTTTCTGTATCTCAGTTTATTTGTAAAAGATCAGAACTGAATTCTATAGCTGGAAGAGGTGGGAGAAGTAATATTCCTGCATATGACCTGATTCCTTGTGGAGATACAGAAATAACTCTGAAGCAAAGATGGCTTTAGACCATGGGGAAGTGACCAAAATAGATGGAACACTTTGCCTTGGAAATACTGTTAATAAACTTGAGCAGCATGGAATAGGTTGAATAGGCTCAAATATAGGGACCCAAAGGCATCCTTTCATCCTAAATGCTCCACTAAAGAGCTGGGGTCTTAGAGACCATTTACTGGACTTCCCAACCCCTGTTAGCATCCCCCTCCTCTTGCTGGATGCTGAGTCAGAGTCTCCTAAAGAGTGGGTCTATGATGAGCCCTGATCAGTGAGGAGCTGGCTGAGTACAAGTGTGATCTATACAGCACTGGCTCTGCCCGCTAAAGACCACAGCATCTTAGAGCCTTTGGTTCTGACAGGAAGGTCTAGGGATGGGCATTTTAAGGGCTGAAGGGTGGAAAAGGCTCCCTTCCTCTACTTTTCCCCTCCATTTCTCCTCCAGAATTCTTGTCTTGTCAATGCTGGGTCCCACTGACCAGCTGCCATCAGGGGCGAGTCAGCCCAGCAGATGGTGTGAGGCCTGGAGGGGATCATGTCAGCCAGCAGCACAGACTTAGCAGTGACTGAATTTGGGACGTTCTGTTCCCAAAGTCTCCTGGCTGGTCTCGCTTCCTCTCCTCCCTCCATGTCTTCATTGTTCATTTAGCTTCAGGCACTTTATGCTTTCCATCCACTTCCCAGTTTCCTCTCCTCTACCCTCACCGTTTCCCTCCTTAAAAATTTTTGTTTTTTATGACCTCTTCTTTTCCTATTATTTTCTCAGCCTTTTTAGGGATAAAAGTCAGAAGTAAGACCCTTCATATAACCTCAGTGTTACGGAAGAAGATCAGGGCATCAGTTTCTTGGCATCCTATCTTCCTGGTCAGAGATCACCTGTTGAAGAAGGTACTTAGCTTCTGGTGAAAACCACATTGCAACACCTACTGATGTGCTGAGAACAATGCCATCAGGAGCAGTAGGGTCAAGGCCAGCACATCCTCAGATAGGTAATCTGCCTGAGAAGACCAAGGAGAAAGCTCCAGAGCTCCAGGGCTTTATTCCAGAACACAGAGGGACCCTCACCCTGCACATTCGATCGCTCCTATCCTTTGGAAAGAGATGTGACCACCCCTCCCCAGCATCTCCTTATTCTGTAAACTCTTTCTGTCAGGACCCTGGCTAGTCTGAACACGAGGCCCAGAGTGTTTTTCTTTCCCCCTTAGGAGCCCTTGGTCTTTGGGAGACAGGCCAGTACAATGGCAGTGCTAAGGTTTGTCTCAGGTCCTTGCTCTAAGTATGAATTCAGCCTCTCCTGGCATTGCCTATCCTAGAACCCACACCCTACAGAAGCAGGCTACAGTCTCTGTGACCTTGGCAAAATCATTTATCCTTTTTTTTGCTTCAATTGACCTCTCTAGGAAAAGGGGGGGGGTTGAAAATCCAGGCGGGGGGGTCCTCCTCAGCTCTGAGAGTCCATAGTTCTACTTGGTCCAGCCCACATTAGGTCTCAGGACTGTCTGTTTAGACTCTGAGAAAAACATTCCATAGTTTGGAACACCGTGACCTTTTGTGAGGACAGTGCAATGAAAAGATGGGATGCTTTCAGCTCGGGGCATTGGGGAAGGCTCCAGTGACAGGTGGCTTTTGGAAATGCGTCTTGAGGAGAGGGTAAGATATGGGCAGTCAGAGATGGGGAGACGGCAGAGGCAAACAGAGGCAAGATATCAGGCAAAAGCAGGAGGAGGGTCCATTTGAGAAAGGGGACAGGCACTTGGTGTAAAGGTGAGTCTTCTGAAACTTTGCCATCTTCATAAGCAATGTACCCCCAAGAGCAAGGAGAAGGGACAAAACTCCCAAATAACAAAATGCTGGGATGGGAAATGTCTACTATTTGTTTTGCTTCTGCCAAGTTCTTACTATTTTCTCTCTTCTGAGCTGGCTCAAATATTTCCAGTTCCTCCCCTTCCACCAGCCAGGGGACAGGGGGTTAATCCCTAGGGGCTGACAGCACATTAGGCGTGTTCTGCTTAGTCTCTGTGACTTTAAACATGTCCTAGGGCATGGAGCATCCACCCTGCCTTGACTACAGGCGTGTCCAAACTGTCATCTAAAATTACCCAGACAGCATTCTTGGTCTTGACACCCCACCCCAGGCTCTATTATTCCGTTGGAGCTCCCTCCACCCCTTTCTCACTGACAGATGCTGACACTGCCTGACACTATAGAAGTCAAATTGTGACTTCAGCTAGATGCTGTGAATTGGAGTCTGCACTTTACCATGCAGAATGAGAGATCCTTGAGAACTTAGCGTGAGCCAGGCACTGTGCATAGCCCTCTTGGGGTATTTTCAAATGAATAAGTAAAGTCTTCCTTCAAGAAGTCTATGGCCCAGGACCGTGTAGATAAGGCACTGAAACGCAAATGCCTAGACATAAGGTAGGTGACCCAAGTGGCCCAGTGGAAGATAATAGAGAACTGTGGAAATTAGGGTCTTGCCCTTACTCGTTTAGCAGCAACTTGTTACCACCATGCAAAAATGTGGGGTGAATGTGCTCAATGTTCTTTTTTTCAGAGATAAACTGGAATCTGGATTGTAATTTGAAATTTCCCAATTTTTAGAAATGGCACACTGACCAAATATAATTTATCTATGGATGAAATCGCTCTTGTTTTCTTTTGCACTGATGAATTCCTGAAGACATGCTTACTGAGTGGTTGAAGAAGGGAAGGAAGGAGATGAGTTGGTCCCTCAAAGTTGCTGTTCCTGATTTGTGCACACTCTGGCTATTACACTGTTTTTCAGTTTTCAATATGGGTCCAGGCCTTGTTTGTTCCCAAGCAATTAACCAGATAATTACACCCTTGGACTATTAGTCATGCAGACCAAATCAACACAGGAGTGATGGACATGTGCATTGTTCCTGTGGGGTTTTCAGTGGAGTGGATTCCTCTGGCCTCTCCTTTACACCCAGGAGCAGAAAAGGGTACTGTAAATGTTTTCCTTATATCATAAAGGCTGAAATGTCTGGACCAAGGCAAAGTTGAGAACAGGGCTTAGGATTCCTCCAACCCTCCACTTCATATACCTACATTTGCATTTACTTCATGTGAAAAGTATATCTTTGTAGTACTAATTGTTCATTTGGTGCCCCTGCAAGATTTAGGTACATAGATGTGTTGTTCTGGACAGGTGTATCAGTGTTCTCCAAAGAAACAGAATATATAGAATGTATATATATGTGTGCATACATATACACATACATTCAAATATACATACACATATATAAGAATGTATATATGGAGAAAGAGAGAGAGAGTTTTAAGGAATTGGCTCATGAAAGTATTGAGGCTGGCATGTCTAAAATCTTTAGGAAAGTCCAGTAGGCTAGAGACCCTGGGAAGGCAGACTGAAAACAGAATTCCTACTCCTTCTCAGGATCTCAGTCTTTTTTCTTAGGGTCTTCAACTGATTAGATGAGGCTCACCCACATATAAAGGGTAATTTATTTCACTTAGAAGTTACTGATGTAAATGTTAATCACATCACATCTTCACAGCAACATCTACACTGGTATTTGACTAAGCAACTGAGAATCATAGTGTAGACAAGCTGACCCATAAAATTAACCAGTATAGCAGACTTACCATCTCAAATTGATTTGACAGAGTGGCTATGACCAATGTCATAAAGACAATTGTCTAGATAAAGGCGTTTTCAGTGTTATTGTTTTGTCTGTTTTTTTTTTTTCGTCATCAATCACAAGTTAACTTAATGATTAGCCCAAATGAGATATTAAAAAGAAGTCATTTTCTGGATAATTCTAATCAATTGTTGATGGCTGTTTGGTGCTGTAAATTTTAAAGAAACTCAAGGCTGACCTCAGCTTAGTAGGAAAAGCATCATGCCCATGTCTGCAGTGGAAACAGGCATGGGGTGGGTTGGGTGGTGATTGTGGTATATGTGCTTCCCTTTTGTCATCCACAATCGGGACCAATTTCCATTAGAGAAGAGGGAGAGGATCAGAGAGGAGAACTTACTTCTATGAACTCACACAAGTGTCAATTGTGCTGAGGATGGGAGTTTGATATCCTAACTCATGGTGCAGAGTCTCCTTATCAAGCAAGAAATATCTAATATATACCTATTAATTAACCAGTTATCCAAATGATTTTCTCAGCTCTCCCCTGGCTTAACTTTTTGTAAAAAAATTTTTTATGTCTCCTAGAGGAAATCCATCTTAATTCTGTACCTTCAGATTTTCTATGTATTTTAATTATATTGAGCATCAACAAAATTTTATAATCTGGAACAGTGATATCTAATATGTTAGCTACCATTCCCATGTGACTACTGAAATGTGAAATGTAGCTAGTGTAACTGAGTAATTGAATTTAAATGTTATTTGAATAAAAAATTAAATTTATATAGCCACATGTGACTAGTATCACATATATTGGATAGCACAGATATAGATCATTTTAACTATTTTATTTATTTATTGATATATATATATAATTGATTTTTTACAGAGAGGAAGGGAGAATGATAGAGAGTTAGAAACATCGATGAGAGAGAGACATCGATCAGCTGCCTCCTGCACATCCCCTACTGGGGATGTGCCCGCAACCAAGGTACATGCCCTGACCGGAATCGAACCTGGGACCTTACAGTCTGCAGGCCAATGCTCTATCCACTGAGCCAAACCGGTTTCGGCTATTTTAACTATTTTAGTAAATTCTATTGAATAACACTAACCTAAACAAATGTCCACTTTATTTTTTTGTCTTCTTTGCCTTTTTTGTTCTTACCACCTAAATTTTCAAAGGCTTGACATTAAGAATATATATATTTTTTGTAGCCTTAATTTCCTATTTTTTTTGACCAACTCCTGTTTTATGCTTTTTCTATCCTCCTCTTTGCTTGTGTCCAAGCCAGGTCTGAGCTTGAGGTGGGATCTGAAGAGATACGTTGCAGGCAGCCTTTTCTGTTTGGGGCAGGGGTTGCAAAAGTGGAGCTGCTGATGTCAGTGGGGAGAGAACCTTGGAAAGACAGGCAAAGCCAATGCATCGCTAGCTCCTCAAACTGAATTTTTGTGTCTTCCTGGTCTTACAATACCAAATCTTAACACTACTCCATTTTTATACTTCTTAGTTTAAATTTCTTGATCCTTTCTTTCTCTAAGTCAGCTCAAGCTTTAACAGTCTTCTCTTATTAGTTGTCCACTACCCATCAGAATTCAGCTTTGATTTAAGGAAAGAGCTTCTGAGCCTTCTCCTCGGAAATCTTATTGTCCTGTCCTTACTTTTCTTTGTGAACTTGGCCATGCAGTAAGACTTCCACTCAGTACAATAGTATAAGAATACTGGCTTTCATCTCCAGCTCTGGATGATACAGAGAATGTTCCTTAAGCTCTCCATGCCTCAGTTTTCTTGTTTGTAAAATGCAGGTAACATTTTACAATAATAGGACCTACCTCCTAGGATGTTGGAGGATTAAATGCACATTGCGTAGAAGCCTGCCTGGTACCAGCAGATCCTAGGTGAACATGAGATAGAATCATGACTGCAGGTATCTTCTTACTTATTTCTCTCCCTCAATTGACTGTAGATTTCTTAAGGACAGGGGTTCAGCATAATGTCAGGTAGGCAGTAGGATTTCCATAAATATTTGCTTTAAGTACAACTGAGTGAATGAATGGTTGGGTCAGATAATCACTTCTCACTTCTTTGAAATGTTCTTGCATGAACTTTCAGATCAACTCTTCATGCCACACCTGGCTTCTGGCACTCACTGCCTCCTGTACTTTGACCTCTTCTGTCTCTGTTTCTTCCCCTTTTCTGAGTCTCTCTGTTGATAGGGTTCTTTAGAGGTCATTGAATCCACTCCCACTTTTCAGCAAGTTCTGCCAACTAGTCTACCTCTGCTCCAACTTGGAAGCTAGGCCTAGGAAAGACATCCAACACAAAGACTTTAAAATTACCCCAAACAGAGATTTTCTCTCTCTCTTTAGGAAAGCCCCAGGGCTGCAGACATGAGGGCATTGGTCTGCCTTCCATGACACACTCCCTGGGCACTGGGGCAAGGAAGTGGGTGGGTAAATGTCACCTGCATTTTACAAACAAGAAAACTGAGGCATGGAGAGCTTAAGGAACATTCTCTGTATCATCCTAGCTGCCAGTGTCACTGGCTCCCTCTTGAGGGATGGTGGTGGTGGTGGGGGCACTCCTTCCAGCCATCTTAGCTATGGCCTAAATATAGCTTTGCCTTCCAGGTTTATCATATGACCCTCCACCCCTTCCCCCCACATCTTATCCTGGCACAGGAGTGGTTTTTGTCTTGTCTTTAGCCCTTTCTGAAATACTAAACTCCATTGCATCATGGTGTGCTAACCAAGAGTTTGTCCATGCCAGGAACTTAGGGACTGTGGCAGCTTTTTAAATTCTCCAGAGGTTCCTATTCCAGAGACAGACTCACAACTGTGTAGTGCCAATGTGCCCTTTAAGATTCAGTATGAACAAGGAATTCCATCAACCCACAGCACCGTAGGCTCAATGTCCAAACTATCCATGGCCTGCCTGGTAGCTCCCCAGAGCACAACTAATGAATTGAAGGTTTCCTTCAGAACCCATCCCATAAGCTCCTTCCTAGCTGCCTCCCTTTTCCCAGCCTTCTACTATCCCTGTTTTCCTCCCAGAAGCCACAGTTGACATGAGGCCATCGCTGAGGGAAGCAGCCAGGGAAAGTAATGCCTTATACCTGGTAAGAGGGCAAATCAGTGTGGGCTTGACTTCAAGTGGCTTCAGATGCTACTTTCTTGATCGGAATAGTCAGGTTGACCACTCTTAGAGTCTTTTTAGGTTCTAAGAATTAAAGCCAGAAATACTAGATGTTAGAAAGATTTTGTCTGTAGTGAAATCCAGTGCTGTCCCCTTCCTTCTTTCCTCCTTTCCTTCCTTCCTTCCTTTCTTGTGGGAACCTCTTTTCACATCCCGTGTGGTTCAGGGTTCCCAAGTTAGGGTTCGGGTTTTGAAGGAGGCCGCACGCAAACGAAATGAGAGACTAGAAAACATTAATTTGGTGATACTGGGGGGCCAGGCGGGAGCCTTCTTCTAGTGGAAAGGACTGCCATTTGCTCTGGCATTTTTTTTTCCCTTTTATTAAGGCTTTGGGACACACCCCTAGCCTTTAGGCAGGAAATAACAGAAATTAATATGATATAAACAGATAGTTTCAACTAAACAATGAGTAATCAGCTCTAACCTTTCAGAGCAATTAAGGTTTGCCAGCCTTCTGGCCTTCCGTTTACATCCACCTAGTGAGAACAATTACATCTACCTAGTGAGAACAATATTTGGTCTCCGACACTTCCTTCCTTCTTCCCCTTCCTTCCTTCCTTCCTTCCTTCCTTCCTTCCTTCCTTCCTCCCTTCCTTCCTTCCTTCCTCCTTTTTCCTTTCACAGATATTTATGGCCTGGTTCTCATGTACCAGTAAGGTGCTAAAGAAAAAATAAAATAAATAGTCTTGGTTGCCAGTGCAGCACAGAAACCACGCCATCTTGAGAAACAGAGCTGCTGGAGACTAGAATCCTGCCCTCAGCAACGCCCAGTCACATCTCAGATGCAAACCAGGACCCTGCAGCCACTGAGGACAGAGAACTGCAACCACAGCTTCAGACCAACAGACAAGAAGCAAAGAGCCTAGCGGATAGCGCCATAGTAACTGATAGACCCACCTCTTGCTCCAGCTTCAGTGCCCCTTCAGGGAATTTGAGCTTGAGAGTGCTTGGGCTGCAGTGTTGCTACTGGAAGTTGAGAGACTGGAATCTGCTTCCCACAACGCAATCGAGGTGAACAAACCCAAAACCCACGCAGGGCGGCAATGCCACCTAGGCAAGCGCACACAGAAGTCATTTTTCTGCAGCATAGGCACGCCACAGAACTATTGTGCAACCCAGTCTCTCCTTATAAGATTCTCCTTACAAGAGCACCACAGACTTGACTTGGTTTCTTACCGTATTCACCTGGCATCCCTGACTCACAATGCATTCACACTAAGAGCCAGTGACTCCAATTCTTGGTGCATGCTCACCTGGGGACTCTTATTCTCAGCAAGAAGCTGCATGAGGCATCAGAGACTCTGATACTCAATTCTTGGTGCAGACACAGGGAAACTCTGACTCCTGGCATGCGCTAGGGGACTCATTTTTGGCACAAGCCAACAGTGCAGTGCAGGCGGGGTCCCTGATTCTAGGCGTGTACATGAGACCACACTGAATTCTGGTAACACTGACCCTGGGCAATCCTGGTTCCCACCAACCCACAGCAGCCACACATCCTAGTGTCAGAGCACTTCAGTGACACTTGGATGGTGCGAAGTTCCTACTACACATAGTCAAGGTCCATACAACTTGAAGTTTGAACCTTCTGGTGATAGTCAGAATGGGGATATGATACAATCTCCAGAATAAAGAAAATGAGGGGTTGCCAAGAAAGGAAATTAGTGAAATTGAAGTATGCAACATGACCAAAAAAGAATTCAGAGTAATGGTCGTGAAATTTATACATCGGATGGATGAGTAAATCAACAACCTATGCAAGAATCAGGAAGAAATGAAAAGTAATATAGCTACAATAAAAAATACCATGGAAAATTTCAATAGTAGATTAGAGGAAGCAGAGGACTGAATTAGTGAGTTAGAAAATCAGGTATAGAAACAAGCTTAAAGTGAATAGCAATTGGAGAAAAAAATTATAAAACAGGAGGAAAGCCTAAGGGAGCTTTGGGACAACATGAAAAGAAGTAACATACATATAATAGGGCTACCAGAAGGACAAGAAAAGCAGCAAGGATTAGAAAATCTATTTGAAGAAATAATAACAGATATGGGGAAGAAAAAGTTACACAAGTACAGAGAGTCCCAAGCAGGATCAACCCCAAAAGACCCACACTAAGACATGCCATAATTTCAATGGCAAATATCAATGACAAAGAGAGAATCTTAAAGGTGGCAAGAGAGACACAGAGAGTTACCTACAAAGGAACCTCCATCAGATTATCAAATGATTTTTCAACAGAAACACATGAAGCTACAAGGGAATGGAAGGAGGTATACAAAGTGTTGCAAAGCAAAGGACTGAATCTAAGAATACTCTATCCAGCAAGACTATCAATCAAAACTGAACGGGAAATCAGGAACTTTGCAAACAAAAAGAGGCTAAGGGAATTTATCACCACCAAATCAGCAATGCAAGACATGCTAAAGGGAATAATGTAAAAGAATAAATAAAAAGGTAAGAAGGAACACAGACACAAAAAATAGATATGACTACAAATAAATACTTTTCAGTAATAACTTTAAATGAAAACGGACTAGAGAGAAACCAAAATGGCGGCATAGGTGAACACCTAAACTGCTGCCTCACAAAACAATTTCAAAACTACAACTAAAAGACAGAATGGACATCATCCAGAATCATAGGAAAGCTGGCTGAGTGGAAATTCTACAAGAAGGAAAGAGGGGATCTCATGGACACTCAGAGGAGCTGCAAAAAGCTGAGTTATGGAGATGCACATGTGGAAAGAGTGAGTGGTAGAATGACTGGCTGGCTTCCTCTGGCAGGAGGGAGTTGGAGACTCCCAACGGCACTGAACCTCTTATCCTATGGCATTGAACCCCAGTTCCAGGTGAGATTCATACAGGGTGACTCTGGACTGTGAAAAGGGAGAAGTGCATGGAAATTTAAAGGAGCTGCGAAAGGGCAGAGGTCTGGGGGCGCGCACACCACTGTGCACAGAAGATGGACTGCTGATTGTGCCACTGGCTTTCTCTAGTGGCCGAGAGACAGAGCCTCCCAACTGTGCCACTTCTAACTGCACTGAACCCCAGTTTTGGGCAAGACTCTGGAGACCCAGAAACATATGGGGCCCAGAGCAGAAGGGAACTGGAAAGGCAGAGGTATAGAGGCACATGCACTCATGCATACAAAGATGGCTGCGTTG
Source organism: Lasiurus borealis (assembly GCA_004026805.1). Lineage (NCBI taxonomy): Eukaryota > Metazoa > Chordata > Mammalia > Chiroptera > Vespertilionidae > Lasiurus > Lasiurus borealis. The sequence continues at coordinate 7,324 of PVJN01031870.1, read as the reverse complement.
ATTACCAAGAGACACTTGAGACCCAGGGGCTGTGTAGGGTGGGGCTGACTGGAAGCCAAGGCCACCTGCTAAGCCCTGAGACTCTACCCCATCTAAGCTCAACAGAGAGGCTTTTGCAGTTTGGCAGCTGATTCCAACATAGAAGTTCTGGCATAGTGAAAATGTGGAGACAAAGGAACAGATCACAAACAAAAGAATTAGAGGAAAACAAATGAATGGATATAGAGTTCAAAACCAGGCTTATCAGATTTTTTAAAGAATTTTCTAGAAAAAATGGATAAATTTAGTGAGATCCAAGAGGAGATGAAAAAGCACCAACTAAAAATTAAACATACACTGACTGAAATAAAAAATATTATACACCAGACTACCTAACAACAGACTAAAAGAAGGCAAGAATTAAGTCAAAGATTTGAAATACAAAGAAGCAGAAAACACTCAACTGGAAAAGCAAGAAGAAAAAAGAATCCAAAAATGTGAAGATAGTGTAAGGAGCCTCTGGGACAACTTTAAGTGTACCAACATCAGCATTATGGGGGTGCCAGAAAAAGAGAGAGAGCAAGATACTGAAAAAATAATTGAAGAAATAATGACTGAAAACTTCTCACATCTGGTGAAAGAAATAGACTTACAAGTCTAGGAAGCACACAGAATCCCAAATAAAAGGAATCCAAAGAGGACCACACCAAGACACATCATAATTAAAATAACAAGAGCAAAAGACAAAGAGAGAATAGTAAAAGCAGCAAGAGAAAAACAGTTAACTACCTACAAGGGAGTACCCATGTGATTGTCAGCTGATTTCTCAACAGAAACTATGCAGGCCTGATGAGTGATAAGAAATATTCAACGTGATGAATAACAAGAACCTACAACCAAGATTACTCTACCTAGCAAAGCTATCATTCAGAATTGAAGGGCAGATAAAGAGGTTCACAGATAAGAAAAAGCTAAAGGAATTCATCAAGTCCAAACCAGGATTATATGAAATGCTGAAAGATACTCTTTAAGAAGAGGAAGAAGAAAAAGGTAAAGATAAAAATTATGAACAACAAATACATATCTACCAACATATAGGGTCACAAGTAAAGTCTCCCCAAATTCAAGAAGATTGAAATCATACTAAGCATCTTCCCAGACCAAAATGCCATAAAATTAGAAATCAATTACAATAAAAATAACTCAAAAATCTCAAACACTTGGAAGATGAATAGCATGCTATTAAATAAATAACTGGGTTACCAAAGAGATCAAAGAAGAAATTAAAAGCATCCTGGAAACTAATGACAACAAAAACACAACAATCCAAAATCTATGGGACACAATGAAAGCAGTCCTGAGAGGAAGTTTATAGCTCTACAGGCCTACTTCAAAAAACAAGAAAAAATGGTAATAAATCATCTAACTCTACAACTCTAAGAATTAGAAAGAGAGCAACAAGAAAATGCCAGAGTGAGCAGAAGAAAGGAGATAATAAAGATCAGAGCAGAAATAAATGACATAGAGACCAAAAAACAAGTATCAGTAGATAGACAACTGATGTGGGAGTCATACACTTGTACTTGACTTCTGAGATCCACTGTGTCCTGGCTTGACTATGTTGTTTCTCTTGTCTGCCCTGATTTTTTTTTAATCTACAAAAAGCGGGGGCTGTATAACTTTAGACCAGAGCTTCTCTAACATTAGCATGTATTAGGACCACTCAGAGGGCTTGTTAAAACCCAGATTACTGGGTTCTACCCACAATTTCTGATTCAGTAAATCTGGGTGGGTCCAAGAGTCTGCATTTCTAAACGTTTCCACTTGGTGCTGATGCTGCTGGTCCAAACACTACACTTTGAGAACCACCAGATTAGACTCTCTCTCAAATTCTTCACCCCTAAAGTGCTATTAGTCATTCTTACCTTTAAAGAGTTTATAATATGATTAGCATTTTTCCTGTGAGAGTGAAGGAGATTTATGACTTTGTTTTTTTCTGTTTCTAATCAAATATTTACCTGCCATCATCTGTGTTTATATGACCACAAGACCAAGAAGTAGGCTACCACAATCTTCTCTTCAGTGCTTCCTGAGAACCTCTGAATTCTGCCAGGGCTCTGATTCCTATAAGGCACTGTGTAAAGCCAAATCTACTTTATGTAGTCCCAGGGACAGGGAGAGTCTGGAAAATGGAAATCAAGAGATGGTGATAAGTCTCTCCTCCTCCAAGCACATTTTCAAGTCTGACTGGTAGAATATGATGATGCAGAGAGAAGCTTGTTTAAAAATACCCATCAGAATGGATAAAACTATGCCTGTAGGTTAGTGTGCCTCAATCTGGGTCACCATCACCTCCTCCATGCTTCCAGAACAAATCTTTGTTGATTAATTTCTTCCCATAGAGTCAAGGTGGGTGCTAGACCAGAGGACAAAGACAGATGTGGCTCCTATCATCTGCAGTGCAGCCCTTGAAGCAGACAGCATTAGAGATGGGTAGGGATGGGAGAAAAGGTAGAATATGACAGTATGTAGGCCTTTTGGGATTTGGGGAGTATAGAGGAAAGTGAGACTATGGTACCTGTTTGGAGAGTAAGCAAGAGGTGGCTTAGAATACACATGTGTATATTTATTTTGCCATATATGTTGGTTATCTTTTATTCTCCAGCTCATATCCTCTGAGCCTATATTCCAGCTTTAGACATTGCTTCAACAAATAGCTGTGTGCAGGTATAGCCTGATGATGCTTCACTTGGCTGCACTAATCTCCTGCCTTCTGCCCCAGGCTGTTGCCTGTTGTAGTGTACGAAGCCAGAATGAGCCTGCTCAGCCAGTCTTAAGTGCTAGGGAATTGATGCTCTCTGGGAAAATGGGGGACCTGAGCTAGGGTACAAACACTCTTCTCTTGTGGTCGCACATTCTGATACACATTCTTGCTCACGGGAACTTCAGTACAACTGAGTTGCAATTGCCCACAGAACCACAAACAGCTTAATTATACATCCTTTATCCAGCTTTTCTTCTTTTCCTGTTTCATTCTTTCATATCCTTTTCTTCTCAAGTTTGGGGGTCATTTTCCCCAAGTAAATAACTTGCATGAAAGTCCTTCTCTCAGGCCATGCATTTTGGGGAATCCAAAGCAACACGGTTCAGATTTATGGTAGCATTTTAAGAAGAATAAACAGCTAATAGTTTTTTGAACACCATTGATATTTAATCCTTTTTAAAAATAAAAATTAATTTTAATTCCTATTAAAGTGACACACATATATGTAGTTTAAAAAATCAAATAGCACAACATGACATAATGAAATAATAATCCCCTATTATCCTTTGGACTATGACTATCCTACTTCCCAGAGGCAAGTAAACTTAATTCTTAGCAGTATCCATTGTTCTAGTACCATCAATTGGTCAATGTCAAGCTTTATTACCTATTATGCTGGATGATGTTTTAGTTCTTTTACACTCCCCACACCACCCATCCCACTGCTTTAATTATGTTGTTATTAAATTATGATTACTATCTACATTATTATGACTATACAAATGTTATTCATTGAGGATCCAAATAGGCTGCTTTTTTGTATATCTTTTTGTTTTCTGGAGTATATACCATTTCTCATGTCTGTTTTCTATTTCTTAGGTTTTTATATAGTTACTATTATTTCTTCTCTAAAACATCTCTCAATACCACCTTCTATGTGACCAAATGCACCAGATGACTGTCAATTGCATTTTTATCCTGAAGTCCTAGGTCCTGCCCCAGGCTCAGCAAGGCCTCCTATAGCGCTGTCACTTTGGAACGTCCTTCTCCCATTTTCTTGGAGCTTTTTCTCTGATACATTCCCCATTTCCTGGCGTAAGTGTCCTTCTCTTTACTAGTTTACTTCCTGTGTTTAATCATATTCACTAACATCTTAAGAGAGAATAGAAGAATGAAGGCCAAACTATTAAGACATTGTTTATCTGAAAATGTCCAGCTATATATGTAAGTCTAGGTAGGAAAAATTTTTATTCAAAAATTGGAAGTGTTGATCCATTGTCTTCTAGTTCCAAGTGTTACTGAGATTAGTGAAGCCATTCTTATTCTCAGCCTTGATATATGACCTTTAAATCCACAGAATGTTTAATGTCCTCTTCCTAATATTCTGTAACTTCATACCAATGGACTAGTTCATCATGCTGAGCACTCGATGGGCCCTTTCATTCTGAAAACTCATTTCTACCAAGGTTGGAAAACTTTCTTCTATTACTTCTTTAATGATTTTTTTCTTCTCCGTTTCCTCTGTTTTTTTTTTTTAATTATTATTCATAATGACTCATCTTTACTAGTGAGTATAATGAACTTCTTAGAGTGATTATCTCATAAGCTCAACCTTATCTTCCTGTCATTTTCTTTTTCCTCTCTCTATATTTATTTGTTTATTTGGGTGTAGTTTCTAGAGAATTTCTTTGTCTGTTCTTAACTTTCCTAAGATCATGGGAAATAGGTGTTTTCCAATAGTCTTAGGCGACCCCTGTGAAAGGGTCATTCAATCCCAAAGGGGTTGCGACCCACAGGTTGAGAACTGCTGCTCTAAAGAGTCCACAACACAGATGCAACTTGTAGAAAATTGGCCAGGGTGTGGCTGTTCACATTAACCAGACAGCCTAGAAACAACCAGAAAGCCACCCAAAAGAGAAAATATACATAAATTATAGGATTTTCTTATAATATAATTCTATATATCAATGAAAAGATATATTTTCACACACAATTCAATGTGGATGAACCTCAAAATTATAACATTGGGCAAACAAAGCCAGCCAAAGAATAAATGCAGTATGATACCATTTATGTAAAGTTCAAAAGCAGGCAAAACTAAACAATAAATTGTTTAGAGATATGCATATGTGTGGTAAAATTGCAAAGAAAAGCAAATAAAATGAACAAAACAAAATTCAGCAGAGATGTGTTCCTACACTAGGGCAGGAATACATCTGAGACTCAAAGTTATTGGTGAGGTCCTACTTCCCAAGGCGAATGGATGTACAAGGTGTTTTTAATATGATTATTTTAACCATATATGGACATTATATATGCTCTTTTCATACACATTACACTTGAGAATGTAAGAAAAACAGTTTGAATTTGTGTTTTGCTCAGGGTTTTTTGATTGTTGGACTTGACTTCACTGGATCCTAGAGTCTGGAGTGATTAGGCCCTGAACTGGAGTTATAACTGGGGCTTCCCCAAATGCCAATATCTGCAGGCTTCTTTTCTGGATCCATTCAGTTTTTCAGAAAATTCTCTCAACTTCTTTTCTAGGAAGAAGATTGCTTCCAGCAATTCAGAGCTCTATGGAAGAAGGGATTGGTGTTGGTAGGAGCTGGAGGGTAGGTTATGAGAAAATTCTACTTAATCTCTATACCTCAGCTTCACCCTCATCGGAGAGGTAGTTGCCTTGGTGTGTGTAGGGTAGAGGAGGGAACCTGGGCCTTTTTTGCTTCTTAGGGAATTTCAAGCAATTGTTGATTTTTCCTCTCCCTGCTTTTCTTTGCCTTTCACAGTACCTGGTACTCCCATTTCAGAGCCATTCTGATTTCCTGGGGGCCACATAGGTTTTCATGTCATCATACTTCCCCCACAACATTCCCCTTTTGCTGAGCTAGATTTTCATCCTCCATTGGTATTCCAACTATGAACATGTATTTAACTTCTATGGTTGCTTCTTCTCTTCTTTTCCTCCTTTACTCTCATTTTAATGAGGTTTTGAGGATAAATACAGCATGCATTCAATATGTTATATTTCACCAGAATTACTGCTATCAACATTCCTTGGATGTTACTTGCTTATCCCCATTTTATAGTTAAAGAAACTGAGAAAGTAGAGGGAGCACACCACTTGTTGAGTCAGGACCTGACTACAGATGTGAAAGACTCCAAGGTGTATACTTGTCCTCTTACTCTGCCTCTCTCCACGGTCTTGTAACCCATCTGGCTTGAGCTGTGTCCTCTTGTCCAACCCAGAGCCCTCCTGCTGCAGGTTCCCATGTGTGCTCTCCACCGGGTGTAATAAACAACCCATAACAGGATACTCAGGACCATAGTGGCTCAGCCTGCAAAGCTGTGCTCTCAGCCAGGTGTGTGAAAAGCCCCAAAGCCTCCCTTGGGTGCAAGCAGAGTGACCTTAATTCTTTATGTTAATAGATTCACACAGGCAGAGAGTTTCCTTTGGAAGCAGCAGATATTCATCAGGATCATCAGCCTGGTTCATTCTGAGAAACACTTGGAATGAAATTTTATCCGGCAGTGGTGGGAGAGGGAGAAAGAGGAGAGAGAGCGATGGGAAAGTTCTATTTTTTTTTCTTCTTTTTTAACAACCACAAGTTTCCTGCACTCCCTTGAAACTAAATTTCTGTTTTGACTAAATGGAAACTCTCCAAGGAATAAGGGCTGATGGGGGAAATTTCACTCAAAGGTACCCTCTGTTGCTTTCCATCAATTTTTTTCTCCCCCTCCTACTGTTGCCCCACTTGTACTCCTTTATTTCTGCCCTTCTGACCCCGTTCCCACTATCTCCATCACCTATCCCCTGAAAAAGATACCCTGCACCTTATTCTAGGCATCTCTTGCTGGATCTTGGTCAGGCAAGGCCCCCGAGGGATTAGTGTGATGAGCCACAAAGTGAGGTGCTGACAATGTAAGGCAGATACTACATGTTCACTGAATTAAAGGGAACAGAAATGAATGAATGTTACTGGAATACTTAGCTGACCAAATTTGCATCCTTCAGCTTTATATTAATTGCTGTGGCTCAGTATGAAGAGTTGCTGGTTAAAAAAAAAAAAGAAAAAGAAAAAGAAAAGAAAAAGCTTGGACCAACAGTAACCAGCGGGGATGGGTATGGAGGTGACAGTGGATTGGAGCTTTCCAGTGACCATCTAAGGCTCTGTCTTTCTGTCCAGTGCATTTGGCACTCATGTGACTTTTTGGGAGTGCCTGGCAGTAAGCATGACTTTGGGTTGGTCCATTAGGAAGGACAGAACACTGAAGGACAGTAAGAGGGACAATAGGAATGTGCTAGGAAGCCAAGTTGATGGTGAAGAGGAAGGTGTCACTCTGTGGTACAGAAGCCTTGCATCAGGAGTGTCCCTATCTCAGGAACACAGGCCTGGAGTTCCATTGTTTTTCAGGGTGAAATGCATATTGGGGATTTGAGAGAAGGGAAATGACCAAAAGGAATCTACAGGATTAAAATGGTCAGAAGAGATGAGAATCATTTGCTTTGAACTAAAGGTAAAAGCAGAAGGAAGCAGGCAATGATACAGATTTCTTGACTGTCCAGGCAAAAACTTAGAAAGG
>PVJN01031869.1:0-24582 GCA_004026805.1 Lasiurus borealis | reverse complement strand
AGGCAAATTTGCCGCCGCCGGGGGAGGCGTGGCCCCGGGGGCGACCGGGAAGGCGACCGAGGGGGCGGGGCCCGAGGCGGGGGCGGGGCGAGCGTGTGGGGCGGGGCGAGCGTGGGCCCCGAGAACAGCGGTAGGCAGCCGGCGGCGGCGGCGGGAGATCGAGGGCGTGGGGAGCGCGACAGTCGCTGCTGGGGGAGATCGGCGCTCGGCCGGTAGGTGACTGGGCAGGGTTCCCCGGGCTCGGAGAGCGGGGAGCCCCGGGGATGGGTCGCCCCCTCAGCCCGGGACCGGGCTGCGGCCGGGGCCCGCCGCCCTGGAAGAGTGGGGGTCAGCGGCGCGGCCGATCGGACGGGGAGTCCACTCATGTGCGGGCCCTCGGCCCTGGGGGTCCCGTCGTGGGCGCGCCTCGCCACGCTTCTAGGGGCCACGGCCGCCGCACGCCGTGCCCGCCCCGCATCCCCGCAGGCGGCGACACGCTCGCCCGGAGCGCGCGCGCGGGCGCCCTGCTTCCCGTTCCCCGCCACCCGGCTTCCCCCGCGTTCAGCGATGCCCACCGCCAGGCCGGCCCTGCCGCCCAGCCCCCCGGGCGCTCGTAGGATGGGGGGTGGGGGGGACTCGCCTTGGCCGGGGCGGGAAGGTGTCGGAGGCACAAGCGCGCCCTGTCCGCGGTGCCTTTTGGCCTTTTCCTGGCAAGTGTTCGGATCACGCACGCCGGGCGGGGAGCAGCAGCAGCAGCGGGAGCTGCCCTTGGCCTTCCGCGGAGCTTGCCGGCCGCTCGCAGCATCCTCCTGGCTCCCCTGGCTCCTGGGGACCCGATCTGTCCGCTCAAACGTAATATCTCCATCTCGGACGCCCCCGTGGTGGCCCCTGGCAGCCCGCAGCCGCTGTCGCCGGGCAGAAAGAGGCCGCTTGTACCGTGCCGAGAGCCCCTGCACCTGGCCAGGAGCCTCCTCCTTGATGCTGGGTAACTTCAGAAAGAAAAAAAAAATTGGAACCTTCCTCATTCAAGTTAAAAAGTTGCTCACGGTCCTACAGGGATGGACCGGGCACTGAATGAATCCGGGGAGGGTGGGGAAGAGGATGGATGGAGTAAAGGTAACAGAATTCAGTTTTGGGGGTAAAATGGAGAGACAGTGAGCACCGGTGATGACTTGATTATAGGAACTCTAAAAGCAAGTCGAATGAAATGATGAGAAGGTGGGGGCCTCATGCAAAAAAAATAGCAGTCTGAAGTTTATTCCAGGAAGAATGTTGAAAACCCCTCGACTAAGACACATTTATCGTTCTGAAAGATTTAGAAGGAGATAAAGTCTTGACATTAGTGACGTGTGTTTTTTACTTGGTATCTTCGTACCTGTAACCTCCTTTTTCCTTTAGACCTGTGTGATGAGATAGATAGATAGCATGGTCTCTTGTAGGTAAGGCATCTGAGGGGGGAGGGGAGATGTATAAATGCCTAAAGCCCAGTAGCTAGGACTTAGGATGAGGACTCAGGCCTCGGACACTAGAATCTTCTCCAGCTCTTCTCCCTGCACCAGGCCCACATCCTGGGACTGGGATGCAGAAAGGAGGGAGAAGTGTCTGGTGTGGTATGATGCTCTCAGCGCGCGAGGACAGGCGGGCAGGTGCCCGTCTTGCTGGTGATGTGTTTGGATCTACTCTCGGTGTGTTTTTTTTTAAGTGATGTCAAAGTCAGTTCCTTCGGTGCAGCGATGCCAGACCTCGCGTTTCTCAGACACCTTTCGGACATCCTCCTTTATTGTGAAGGGCGTGGTGACTTCTCAGAAGGTCCCAAAATAAACCTAACAGTCTCCGGGACTTTAATTTTAGAAATGTGTATCCAGGTGTATGTCCTAGCACTTCTGTGAAATCAGGCAAATACGCTACCAAACTTAAGGTCAGCTTCTGTTTTCAGAATATAAGGAGCAGTTTTGAAACGGGGGGAGGTGGGGAGGTGGGGAGTGGGGGGGTGGGGGGTGAGGGGGGAGTTTGCCCCTAGTATTGTCTGTTAGAGCCTGTGGGAGTGGCGCCACAGACAAGAGACCTCGCCAAAGGAGCCTTCATCTAGTACACAGAAACGTCTGGTTGGCCGTTGCCCCTCAACAGATGGAGGCTTGCTTCCTCATTTTGGTTCTCCTGTTGAACACTGGCTTCTTTGTGATAATCGAGGAGTGTTTGTGTATCACTGAATGTGGAGAAGCGAGCTTGTCCTGATAGATTGTCCAACTCCAGACAACTGTTGTGATACTTTTTGGTGCGTGATGATCATTCGTCTGGGCTGGGGTCTGCTGAGATCTGTGGGGATGTGATTAAGGTAAAGCTTCCTCCCAGGTGGTTTTCTTCCTTGGGGGCACCTCAACAATGTCTGATCGCTTCGGTCACTCTGGATTTCCTACTTTTTCCTGTCTCAATGGGTAGCGCATGCGTTTCCCTGACAGGTCTGCCCGCAGGGATCAAGCGCTGGCAGATGGATCTTGGTTGACGTATGGATGTTCTTTCTAGGTGGAGAGTGAAGAAATCTTAAGACCAATTCCAGCCCTAAATTAAAAGTAAAAGTCGGCTTGCTAACACATAGAGGCAGCATATTCTATCTACCAATGGCTTCCACCCTCTCAAAGCTGTTTTTCCCCCACCGCTGGCAAAAGGTTAAAAGGCAAACTAAAATTCTGCTTTCGTGATTAATAAGTCACTACCGCAGTTGTGTCTGATGCTTCCTGTTTGCCCCATTTTAGTGTTTCAGTTAAACTGGAAACATGTGAACGTTGCGGGCCCTCCTCATGGCACGGTGTGAAATTAGCGGGGAGGGGGTCGATTCCATGACAGTGGATCTGAGGGACTCTAAAGACCAGCCAGACCCTCTGGCCTCTGCACACCAAGGTCCCCAGGAAGGGAAAAGTGGGGGTGAGCATCTTTAAGGGAGAGGGTGAACACTCAAAGTGATGCATGTGTGAAAGCTTTGCATGTGCTTGGCGATGCTGACTGAAATGTTGAAAGCAGCCGCTTAAAAATGGAAGGCCACACGCAGGGCAAACCTGTAGTCGAACATTTCAGTTGAGCTGAGCAGGACATTGCAGTGGGCTGGGTAACGGGTCCTTACTTGTGGGCTTGTCTTACCACCTGAGTGACAATGCAGGGAGAAGTCATTCTTCCTCAGTGACCCGTGCGCCCTTCTTTGTATTTTAATTTAAGCGATTCTCTTCTCTTCTTGCTATTTTATATCCTTTATTCCCATTTCCTCCTGATAGAAATCCCTTGAAATTATATGCCATTAAGAATAATGGTACTGCCGAACCGGTGTGGCTCAGTGGATAGAGTGTCAGCCTGCGGACTCAAGGGTATCAGGTTCGAGTCCAGTCAAGGGCATGTACCTTGGTTGCGGGCACATCCCCAGTTGGGGGCGTGCAGGAGGCAGGTGATCTATGTCTCTCTCTCATCGATGTTTCTAACTCTATCTCGCTCCTTTCCTCTCTATAAAAAAATCAATAAAATATATTAAAAAAAGAATAATGGTACTTAGTAGCTATTTTTGGTGTTTTCCTGGACCAAGGTCTGGAAAGTGCAATCTCATAAGGAGAAATAGAGTGGATGAGGTTACTCAGGAAATCAGTGTCATGCCCAGAATCTAAACCCTTATTTCTTGACATCAAGTTCACTGCCTTTTCTACTAACTTACTCATGAAAGGATAAATTGTTTCTGCCCCTCCCCCCATATCAGATTTGAATGTAACTAAACCAGGGTAGCTTCTTTATTTGTCTAGCTATATATATTAAAAAGTATTAATATTAATATGTCATTAACAATTATTCATCAATTACTCATAATTATTATTATTAAAATACTGACAGATGGATAGCATATCCTATGCTCAGCCCCATTTTACAGATGCAGAAATGAAGGCAGAGTAGTGAAGTGATATGTCCAGAGGAATGTAGCAAGTCCATGGTGTCTGTGTGTCAAATGGAGGGGTGTAGGCCGTCAGGTCAGGCAGACCTGGGTCAGATCCAGGTCTGCTACTCTCTGTGTGACCTCAGGCAAGCTCAGTGCCTGGCATGTAATAAGCCACAGAATACGAGAGCTGTACATGGTATTGTTTGGCTGTAAATGTTGTCGGTGATAGGGGAATAGTAATAGCAATAGCGGTAGTTGCCAATTACCACATTGACTAGACCTGTTTTCTGTAAGATGATGTCAGGACGGGTCAGACTGCCTGACAGGGCCAAGTCATTTTCTCAGTAGGACCTCCAGGGCGACATTTCTTGTCAGGAGGCTCTAACTGTCAAGTTGCCCCTGCCTTACACTCAACCATGCCCTCCTCCAGTGAGCCTAAAAGGCCCAGGCTCTACCTGGTCAGAGTTGGTGATTCTAAACCATGGGCACCCTTCGCCCTGCCAGGACGCTGAGCAAGAGGCACAGCTGGGCCTTTCTAGGGCTTTCTGTGTCCTCCATGTGGTAGAGTGGGTCCCAACCTTAACTCTGGAGGTGAAAAAGGAAAATACTGTGTAGAAGATAAGTCAGCAAGGATTTGTTCCTCTTTCATTTTATATATACATATATATAAATATATATATATATACACACACACACATATAAATATATATATATATACTATACATATATTTTATATTTTTTTAATTGATCTCAGAGAGGGAGAGAGAGATAGAAACATCAACGATGAGAGAGAATCATTGATCAGCTGCCTCCTGGACACCCCATACTCGGGATCGAGCCCACAATCCAGGCATGTGCCTTGAGCAGGAATTGGACTGTGACCCCTCACCCCCTCCCCGGTTCACTTGTCGATGCTCAACTACTAGCTGAGCCATGCCGGCAGGGCAGGACTTGTTCCTCTTTGTTCAGGGGCTAGGAGGAAAATGCTGGTTCTGTGGGGTAGGGTTCCCACCACTACATGCACCCCCAGCTCCCCCTTGCTTCCTCTTGTAAATATATCTGCTGCTATCTGTGTGACCTCAGGCAAACTCGGTGCCTGGCATGTAATGTCTGAGGGCCCTGGATCTGTAGTCACCGACCTGCAGAGTTCCCTTTATTTATTTATTTTTTTCCAAAGGTATTTTACTGATTTTTTACGGAGAGGAAGGGAAAGAGATAGAAAAATCAGTGAGAGAGAAACATCAATCAGCTGCCTCCTGCACACCCCCCACGGGGCATGTGCCCGAAACCAAGGCACGTGTCCCTGACTGGAATCGAACCCGGGACCCTTCAGTCCACAGGCTGATGCTCTATCCACTGAGCCAAACCGGTTTAGGCCAGAGTTCCCTTTAAATCACCCAAAGCGGGTGTGGGGGGGGGGGGAACATTTCCCATTACATTCTACATCCCTTTTCCCCTCTTTTTAACACAAAACAAAAATATAGGCTCCCACCAGGCTGCTGTTCCCTTTAAATAACAATTTGTTTTCTCCTGGGGAAGCTGTCTCGATGGCCACAGAGTCATTTCTGAAGTGAACCTAGTTTTTAGAAAAAATAGATCACCGGATGTCAAGCAGCATGTTCAGATGAAAATGAAACCAGCAGGCCCGGAGTGGCAGCTCCACGCTTGACTCCAGGCTGGAGGTGAGAGGTGGAGCGTGTCTGGCCCCAGCTCAGGCGCTGGTTGGCCCCGCTGAGTGCATTTGATAGGCCCCTCCGTCATTTTCCAGGCAGCTCTGCTTAGGTGAGCAAAGCACTTTCTCTGGAAGGTGAGTCACCAGGCAGGGGTGGAGGTGACAGCCATTGATCCACCCAACACAGTTGCAGAGGAAGTCTTGCCTGGCCCGCGTGGAGAAGCCCTCTGCCAACGATCAGGTTCACTTCAGCCCAAGGGTTTTGGAGGTGGGGATCCGGAAGCAAAGAGGGGCTCCCAGGGCTGGCTTGACGGAAAGAGAGATGGATCCCCTGGCACGAGGTCATGTGACCGGGGCCCAGCGTCAGATCAGCAGTGAGTCCAGCCACCTGGAGGGTAAAAAATGGCCGGCTTCCAGTGACAGTCAGCAAAGAGGCAGGAGGGGAGCTTTGGCTCCTTGGAGCTGGGAAACCCCTTGGCAAAGAGCAGAGAGAGATAAGCCATTCTTTGGTGTGAAAGGCCTTCAAAAAGGGGAACGCTTTTCTACCTGCCTTGCTTTCCACCACCTGAGTTGGCGGCTCTGATGAGTTCCAGTGACTGGAAAGGCTGGACTGAATCCTGCATTTCCGGCAACCTGAATTCCAAGCCTGCCACCACCGAGGCCAGGCTGTCTACACTTCTAGAGCCACTGTCTGGACTCAGAAAGAAGCAGCAGAGGGACTCCAGACATATCCCTTCCACACATGTCTGGTTGCTATGGCTTCTGCTGACCCTCTAACCACTAAATCCATGACTACGTGTCCATTCAGTCAAAGCGTTGGTTCAGACTCTGTTGGAGATCTGTGCGGTCGTTGTTGAGCTTGACTGCTGATGGTCAGGGATGTCTGTAACCAGTGTCTAGGGTCGCCCACAAGATGGCCTTGACTTTATCGAAACCACAGGGAAAGAACTAGTATTACCTCGCAAGTGGTCACAAGCTTTTCCCAGCCCCCGGTGCACACGCCATCAATCTGGGCTAACTAACCAGCAGTCACTTCGGGTGGGAATGGCTGTGAGCGTAGGTCTTAACTGCTCTGTCAAGAAAGTGCTATTAGGCCGAAACTGGTTTGGCTCAGTGGATAGAGCATCGGCCTGCGGACTGAAAGGTCCCAGGTTCGATTCCGGTTAGGGGCATGTGCCTTGCTTGCGGGCACAACTCCACTGTGGGGCATGCAGGAGGCGGCTGATGGATGTCTCTCTCTCATTGATGTTTCTGGCTTTCTATCTCCCTTCCTCTCTGTAAAAAATCACTAAAATGTATTTTTTAAAAAGAAACAAACAAAAAAAGAAAGTGCTATTAGGCCAAAACCGGTTTGGCTCAGTGGATTGAGCATTGGCCTGTGTACTGAAAGGTCTCAGGTTAGATTCTGGTCAAGGGCACATACTTGGTTGCGGGCACATCCCCAGTGGGGGGCGTGCAGGAGGCAGCTGATCAATGTTTCTAACTCTCTATCCCTCTCCCTTCCTCTCTGTAAAAAATCAATTAAATATATTTTTAAAAAGAAAATGCTATTAGAATTATAGACTTGGACCCCCGAGCTGGTTTGGCTCAGTGGATAAAGCATCAGCCTGTGGATCTAAGGGGCCCGGGTTTGATTCCAGTCAAAGGTGCCTACCTTGGTTGCAATTCCTCCCCATCTGGGCCCTGGTCCGGGCTCCTGCAGGAGGCAACCAATCGATGTGCTTCGATATTTCTCTCTTGTCTTTCCCTCTCTCTTCTACTCTCTCTCTATAAAAAATAAAAAAAAAAAATCAATGGAAAAATATCCTCAGGTGAGGTTTAAAAAAGAAAAGAATTATGGGCTAGAAAGGATCATTGCCATTGCTTGCTTCTTTTTTTTTATTTTTTTCCTAAAGAGTAAATGGGAGGGAGCTGAGTGAGTTGCCAGAAACCACACAGCTAGTTAATGACTGAAACTGACTGAAGTCCAGGCTCTTTACACTGTGCTGCGCTGCCCCTGGACACAGGAACCACCTCTGAGGCGGGTACTGTATTTTGTGCCTGCTTTGTTCCCCCATCCCAACCCCAGCATCCCCAGCCTTTCTGCAAGCTCTGGCAGACCTGGGAAGGGTGGAGCCAGAGCCGCAGCTGCTCTGAGTCTCAAGAAAAGTAAACAAAGCTATTTCATTGACACTCTGTCATATCATGAAGTTCATGTAACCAAAAGAAGGTCAAGGTTGATAAGAAAATACAATTCTGGGCAGGGTTACCAGGAAGTCTCAAAGATTGCCTACACTTGCAGGGCACTTGCCTACCTCGCCAAGCAGTATCTTACCTAAAGTGGACTTTCAGTCACTATGAATGATTGGTTGTAAGGGCACAAGCCCACTGGGTACCACAAAGCTCTTCTCTGTGCTCTATCTTTGTCCTGTGAAGAAGAGACACGTCGCTGGCGGCATACAGGTGGCTAGAAGAGTCAGAATAGTTAGCGCCATCCCTCTGGATCCATCCAGCTCCTCTCAGCGAAGAGGCTCTTCCTGCGGGCAAAGCATGATGTCATATCTGGATGGTGGCCCTTGCAAGTACAAAGAGCTGTTGTATCCGAGGTCCACCACCCACCCACCTGCTGACATTGACATGTTCTCTCACTGGGCCAGAATCAGTCTACTGGTCAATACCGGGGACAACTGGGAGGCTTGGGCAGAAAGGAGAGCTTATCCAGCCTCCACTGAGGATGTTATTGCTAATGAAGATTAGAAATAGATTCATTTGGCCCAGGAAGTTAGTTGGATGAATCAGTGTCCTTGAGACCATGCTCAACAGTCCCGGTGGTAAATGCTGAACTTTGAGCAGTAGAAATAGCCTTAGAGATAAATGTCAAAGGCAGAGATTGGTGTATGACCTCCTAGCCAGCATGTGTACCCAAATCCAAGCGCAGATGGATATGGTTCAGTTCAGACGGGTCATTTCTCAAGGAAGTGGAAGTAACTGGGTCTCTAGGTCAGCATTTAGAAAAGGGGGTGACAAGGGTGGCTCCGGAGCCAGCTTGCATGATGCCTTCTTGTTGGGGTGCAGTCACCATCCATCATGCTGATACGTAGTTTAGGGAGCTGGCTTCATCCCCTCCAGCTCCCCGGGTGCTCGGACAGACTGGACACTTAGATCTCAGGCTCTCGGAGCCCACAGCACGCATTCATTCCTCAGTGTGTCAGTCATTCTTGCCTTCGGTTAACACTTGTCAAGTGTATCAAATGTGGCAGGCTCTGCTAGGTGCTAGGTTATAAAAATAAGGACAACTGTTGAAGCCGGTTTGGCTCAGTGGATAGAGTGTCAGCCTGTGGACTGAAGGGTCCCATGTTCAGTTCTGGTCAGGGGCATGTGCCTTGGTTGTGGGCGCATCCCCAGTGAAGGTGTGAAGGAGGCAGCTGATCGATGTTTCTCTCTCATCGATGTTTCTGGCTCTCTGTCCCTCTCCCTTCCTCTCGGTGGAAAATCAATAGAATATATATTTTTGAAAAATGAGGACAACTGAGGTCCTGCCCCCCAGGAGCTGGTCATGGAGAGGAAAGATGGACATGGGAGCAGACACATTACAGGTGCTGAATCATGAACCATGACTGTGGGAGCTGGAGAGGAGCGAGGAAGGCACCACGCACCATGGCCTCCTTTGCCAGCCTGACCCAGCTCTAACTCACACGGCTCCTCAGAGGGAAGAGCACCCCTCCCATTCTGCAGGCATCTGGGCAGGAACGCTCTCAGCATTTCTGTCATCTTGGGGCTTTGTACTGCTTGTTTAGCTTGGAATAGAGTTTGAGAACAATCTGGAAACTTCAGCACTCTAGGGGAAAAAGAGTCATTTGCAGAAGTGTAGGCGCATAGACAATGAGCAGCCAACTATTAAAGACATGGCAGGCTCATCCTGGCCTTATGGGCTGGTTTTGAGAGGGCAGTGACCAGACTAGCAAACCCCATGTGCTTGGTGCCACTCTGCAACAGATCCATAGGCAAATGGTCTGTGGCCTGATCCATGGCAGTACTTCTCTTTAAAAATACATATTTCTATTGATTTCAGGAGGGAAGAGAGAAGGAGAGAGAGAGAAACATCAATGATGAGAGAGACTCATCACCCTGGGGATTGAACCTGCAACCCCGGTATATGCCCTGACCAGGAATCAAACCGTGATCTCCTGGTTCATAGGTCAGTGCTCAATCACTGAGCCATGCTGGCCAGGCAACAGTGCTTCTTAGTAACTGGGTTCAGCACTCCAAGAAGGCCTTTCCAGGATTGGGGGGTGCAAGCTCCGTGGAGATAAGGACTTTGTCTGTCCTGGTCACCATCGCATCTCTCTGATCAGCACGGTACCTAGAGCACGTAGCTCCTGGCTAAGTACAGTGGTACCTCGAGATACGAGTTTAATTTGTTCCGTAACCTTATGGGGCGAGTCTCGGTAAACTGGTGGGTCGTGTGCAGCCGGCCAATCCATGCAATTACTCCTATCTCAAATGTTGCTCGTATTTCAAAGCAAAAATCGCTCGCTCGATGGCTCGTATCTCAAAAATCTTGTATGTTAGGGCACTTGTATCTCAAGGTACCACTGTATGTGTTACTGAGTGAAAGTACAAGATCAGAATCCACACTTCTTCTAGGACCTGCTGGCCCGAGAGAAGAGGAGAGAACCACAGGCTGTTTCATGGTTCCCCTCCTTTCACAAGGAATTGGTCTGCGATCCTCTGTGAATATTCCGTCACACCACAGGTCCCAAGCCCTTTCTCCCTTCTGGGGGAGACAAGAAGGTGAACCTCTGTTGTAAAGGGACATGTCAAATGTACCCCTACTGTTCGCATCCTCAAGCTTACCATTCAAGGCCAGTCTGTCCCAGGGTGTGCGGGGCAGCATGTGAAACAAGGCCACGGTCAGGGTTCCACTGCCAAAGGGCAGAGCTGCACCGTGAGCCTCCATGCTTTCTGTGGAAAGCCAGTGTTTGGGTTTTTGTTTGTTTTTTTGGTTCTGCAGTTCCTCAAACTAGTTCCTCAATTTCAGAACCAGTCACCGGTGACTACAATGAACTTAAAGCCTCCTCCCTTACAGGAAGGCTGGGCCTGTCTTTCTCCATCTTCTCTGAATACAGGTAGACCCTGCTTTCAGCCAGTCCCACCTGGGAAATCCAGAGTTACAAACCGAGACAGGAGGGGCGTGGCTTATTACGCTGGATTGATCTTAACCCAGGGAACGACTCCTGCTCAGAACCCAGCCAGAAGGTTACCTAAGGAGAGCAGTTTTTCACAACCAAACGCTGCTTGTAATGATGACCTCAGGCTGGCAAGCTCCAGAAGTGCATTTTGACTCATCAAAGAAAGCTGGTTGTGTCTTGCCTGACTTTATGTCATGCTTAGGGCAGTTATGGCACTGTAATCTTTGGAAATTGGTCGCTCAATATACTGCAGCCCAGAATATTCAGTTACACAAAATACCCAACCTATCAATTTCAGTCCAGTGACACTTAATATTTTTATATAACATGCAATAAAAATTCCTTGCTGCTTATTATATAAATTGAAGTATGTGTGTGGCTGAGTTTCTTCCTGGATACTACTTTCTCCCCCTTCCTCCTGCATATCAGTTGCATAATTGTGTCTGTGTATCAATGATACCCCAATGGCAACTTTTCTATATGCCCTTGGCTCTCCTCATACAAAGGATTTGAAAGTTAAGTTGAAAATGCTGTAAAAAAGGCTCAAAAAAGCTGGAGCCAGGTTTTATAACATGAAAGGCAAATTTGAAGTTGTCATAGAATTGGTCCCTGGTGCCAAAACCGGTTTGGCTCAGTGGATAGGGCGTCGGCCTGCGGACCAAGAGGTCCCAGGTTCGATCGGGGGCATGTACCTTGGTTGCGGGCACATCTCCAGTGGGGTCTGTGCAGGAGGCAGCTGATAGATATCTCTCTCTCATCGATGTTTCTAACTCTCTATCCCTCTTCCTTCCTCTCTGTAAAAAATCAATAAAAAAGTATAAACAAAAAAAAAAAAAGAATTGGTCCCTGGTATGGCCAGCCAGAGCATGGAACACAGGCCTGCCACATGTCCAGCCTTGAGGCTTTGCTCTCCCTTCTAATGTTGCTTTTCCCAGAACGTAGGCTGGCTGTGTTTATGCTTCTTTATTGAGATGCTTCCTCCGGGTTTCTCACTAATAAACCTTTGGCTTATGTGGGTCCCAATTTTTAAAACTTTGGTAATTTGAAGTTGGATACAGCATCGTGGCTGAGAGTATGGTGGTTGACATAAAAGAGTCCCTTGTGCAAATCCTGCTTCTAGCACTTCTTGCAACGTGACCTTGGACGTATTACTTGACCTACTGAGCCTCAGATTTTTCCTCTGTCTAAAGGGAGTAATATTAGTGCCAGGCCCACCGAGTTATGTTGAGGATGCAAGAAATAATGCTGCTCTGGCCGGGTAGCTCAGGTGATTGGAGCGTCGTCCTGTACACCAAAAGGTTAGGAATTTAATTCCCAGTCATGACACATACTTAGGTTGCAGGCTCAATCCCAGTTGGGGTGCATATGGGAGGCAACCAATCAATGTTTATCTCACATCAATGTTTCTCTCTCTCGCTTCCTCTCTCTTTAAAATCAATAAACATATCCTCCCGTGAGGATTTAAAAAATAAGAAAAATAATGCATGTATTACCTAATTCGTAACAACGCATAATAGCTGTCATTATTATTTTTATTATTATTGACAACCAGCATGTAATTGTGTATACACATAGCAGCAGATGGTTGAAAACACCCAAGATGTCCACACGACAATTAATTTCAGTTCTCGCTGCCAAGGAATTCTGGGTCCTGGTTCATGCTTTGGCCAGTCATTCCTCAGCCCATTAGAGCTGAGGCACTGCCAGTAGAGAAAGTAGCGGGATGGCGTGTACAGATGCTCTTCAAAGAACGTTCTCCTTCATGGGTTGCCCTTTTCTTCCTGACCACTTCTGTCCCGCTGCTCTTGGGTTTTTCCCCTCTGCCTTTGATAGTGTTTGTTCCAGATCTTCCTTCTGACACTAGGGCAGCTGGCTGAAAGCTGTGGGAGGTGGGTTTCAGCTCTGCCTAGGCAAGGACTTTCGAAGAACTGGCACTGGCGGTCATGGAAAGGACTGCTCATCTTATAACAGCTTCCATCTCACTGAAGGTTCCGCTGTTCATAGAGCACCCGCTATGTGCCAGGCCCTGTATTGGGCATATAAACATCGTTTCTTACATTTAATTATCCCATAAAATCCTCTTATGTAGGTTTCCGGTCCCTGTTTAACAGCTGAGATCGTTGACTATCCGATTAGTGACCTGCTCATGGTCACACACCAGAGTGCTAAGAGGCTAAGATTTGAATATTTGTTTAATATATTTTTATTGATTTCAGAGAGGAAGGGAGAGGGAGAGAAATAGAAACATCAGTGATGAGAGAGAATCATTGATCATCTGCCTCTTACATACCCCACACTGGGGCTCGAGCCCACAACCCGGGCCTATGGCCTGACGGGGAATTGAACCATGACCTCCTCATTCATAGATAGATGCTCAACCCAGGCAAGAATGAGATCTTTTGACTCTAAGGCCAACCTGTTATGTAGCTAGAAGACCCTCCCTCAGAATCATTAAGTGATATATTGGAATTAATTAATTCTAGGGCCCTTCTGATCCCAAGATCATTTTGTGATTTCTTTATCATTTATTTATCCATCTACCCATTTTCCCCAAATGGATTGTAAGCATCCTGAGGGAAGGATATCTTTCTAGCAAATAATGAATATCATATTTTGGGAACCACCTGTTCTTGACTGATGGATGCTGCCTACTTCCCTGACACGTGGAGACAGGAGAGAAGAGAGAGCCCACTGAGAAAAGGGTCACCCGGAAATCCAACTCCAGGAACTTATCACCTAGAACTATGGAATATTATGTATGTACTAGAGGGGTCCTTAGGCCTGGCCAGTGATCAGGGCCAAACGGTGGGGTGACCAGCAGGGCAATCGGGGGGGCCCCTGTTGGCACCCGCCTTGGCTGGCCTGGGGCCTGCAGGCTGGGGGCAGCTCCTGCATTGAGCATCTGCCCCCTGGTGGTCAGTGCACATCATAGTGACTAGTCATTCTGCCATCCAGTCAGTTTGCATATTAGACTTTTATTATATAGGATAAGCTTATGTTTATTTTTAAAATAGTCTCAAATTATATGTTTGTATATGTATAGTAATGGAACACAAAAGATTTATGCTAAACTTAAGTATGTCTTACGTGTGGGGAGGAGGGAGTGGTACAGGGATTTCTTTCTCTGTCCACTTTTGTATTTGTTTAAATGTTTACAATGAATAAATATTATCTTTGTGATTGAAAACAAAATAAAGCAAGGTCATATGTTATATAAAGAAGGTAGGAGAGACTATCCAGAAAACTTGCCTCTCTCAGGTTTCTGGGATTGAGACCAGCCCTCAGATCCCACCCCTTGACATAAGCAGCGAGGGAGGAACTGGTGGTTTTCTCTCAGGTCCAGTTCTGCTGTTTCCCACTCTATGGGGCCACCCGTGCCCATGAGCATTTCTTATACCCAGGCCTGTGACCACTGTGTATACTTGGCAGTGGATGATTATAAATAAAAGCAGGGAAGCCATGGCCATCAGAAGTGAGGACGGCTGGCAGAGCCATCTTTGGGCATCTTCCTACTTCTTGAGTCATAACTGATAAAACCCACAGTCCCCAGAGGAGAACTAAAAGGGTAGGGAAATGAAAACCAAAACCGAGAGGAATGAGCTTGCCATCTCCAGCCTTCTGTGTTAGTGGCCCTGCTGCCAGAACTCATTGCCAGCCACAGAGAATAAGGTGAGGCTTCCTGTGTGAGTGGTGTGTGTGCGCAAGGGGGCAGGGGAGAAGAAGAGACAGTCATCACCTGCTTATTAAGTCCCGTATACAAAGGTGAACCAGATGTCTTCTAAGTTCTCGCCCCAGACAAACAGAACCTCTCTGGAGGAAAATACAAGAAACTGGTAACAGAGAGAAACCAAGATGGCAGCATAGGTGAACACCTAAACTGCTGCCTCGCACAACAATTTCAAAACTACAGCTAAAAGACAGAATGGACACCATCCAGAACCACAGGAAAGCTGGCTGAGTGGAAATTCTACAACTAGAAGGAAAGAGAGGGGCACACGGAGACTCAGAGGAGCTTCAAAAAGCTGAGGTGTAGAGATATGCATGTGGAGAGGACAGGTGGCTGAGTGCCTGGCTGGCTTTCTCTAGTAGGAGGAAAACAGAAACTCCTGACTCCACTGAACCCCAGTTCTGGGTGAGACCGGAGTCCCAGACTCATACGGGGGGAATGTTGGGAAAAGAGAGGAGCGCACAGAAACTCAGGGGAGCCGTGAAAGGCAGAAGTCTGGAGGCGCGCACACAAGTGCACACAGAGAGGACTGACTGCTGAGTGTGCTGCCGGCTTTCTCTAGCGGGAGGAAGACGGAACATCCCAACTGTGCTGAACTCCAATTCCAAATACACTGAACCCCAGTTTCGGGCAAGACCCTGGGGATCCTGACTCATACGGGGCGAGTCTGAACTGTCGGGAAAAGAGAGGAGCGCACGGAAACTCAGGGGAGCCTCAAAAGGCAGGGGTCTGGAGGTGTGCCAGTGCGATTTCCAAGGGAGACTGAGACCCAGGGGCCTCATAGGGCAGGGCTGATGGGAAGCCAAGGCTGTCTGCTCAGCCCTGAGACTCTACCCCATCCAAGCTAAGCACAGAGGCTTTTGCAATTTTGCAAGTCTTGTCTCATAAGCTGTCACCAGCATAGACACAGCTGATCCTCACAGCCAATTGTTCTGGAGGTCAATCCCCCCCCCCCCCCCCAGTGATACCAACAACAATCAAAACTTAACTATGAGACTGTACACACAGTCCACAAAAGGAGTGCACCAAAAGTGTCCACTTCAGGTAACTGGGGAGGCTGAGCCACTGGGCCATATAGGACACCTAGCTCACAAAGCTACTCTACCAACTCAGGGAAACAGCAAAAATGCAGAGACAAAGAAACAGATCACAAACAAAAGAAATGGAGGAAAACAAACAACTGGGTATAGAATTCACGGTTATAAGGTTTTTCAAAAATTTCCTAGAAAAGGCTGATAAATTTAGTGAGACCCTCAAGGATATGATAAAGGACCAACTAGAAATTAAACGTCCACTGACTGAAATAAAAAATATTATACAGAGACCTAATAGCAGACTAGAGGAATGCAAAAATCAGGTCAAAGATTTGAAATACAAAAGCAAAAAACACTCAACTGGAAAAGCAAATCGAAAAAAGAATCCAAAAATTTGAAGCTAGTGTAAGGAGCCTTTGGGACAACCTCAAACGTACCAACATCAGAATTATGGGGGAGCCAGAAGAAGAGAGAGAGCAAGATACTGAAAACCTATTTGAAGAAATAATGACTGAAAACTTCCCCCACCTGGTGAAAGAAATAGACTTACAAGTTCAGGAAGCGCACAAAACCCCAAACAAAAGGAATTCAAAGAGGACCACACCAAGACACATCATAATTAAAATGCCAAGAGCAAAAGACAAAGAGAGAATATTAAAAGCAGCAAGAGAAAAACAGTTCATTACCTACAAGGGAGCACCCAATCACATTGTCAGCTGATTTCTCAACAGAAACTATGCAGGCCAGATGGGAGTGGCAAGAAATATTCAAAGTGATGAATAGCAAGAACCTACAATCAAGATTACTCTACCCAGCAAAGCTATCATTCAGGGGAGCTGCGAAAGGCAAAGGTCTGGAGGCGCGCACACAATTGAAGGACGGATAAAGAGCTTCACAGATAAGAAAAAGCTAAAGGAATTCATCAACACCAAACCAGTATTATATGAAATGCTGAAAGGTACTCTTTAAGAAGAGGAAGAAGAAGAAAAAGGTAAAGATAAAAATTATGAACAACAAATATATATCAAGTGAATCAAAAAAATCAAGTGAATTAAAAATTGATGAACAGAATAAACTGGCGAATATAATAGAAGCAGGGGCATAGAAAGGGAGAGGACTGACAATTCTCAAGGGGAAAGAGGTGTGGGGGGTACGAGAAGAAACTATGGATGAGGACAGGGCGGGGGAGGGGGTGTGGTAAGGGCAGAGGGTGGGTGGAAGCCAGGTGGAGGGGAGCTATGGGGGGAAAAAAGAGGAACAATTGTAATAATCTGAACAATAAAGATTTATTAAATTTTTAAAAAATGAAACTGGTAACAAGGATCCCTTGCAGGGATGGGGGAAGGGTGGAAAGGACTTGCACTGGTCACTGTATATCTTTTCGGTATTTTTTAACCACTTGGAACTGTCTGTGAATATGAACACTGAGAAGAGGAATACATGCTCACTGAAAAAAAAGTGGAAACATTAGGAAAGTATAAAGAATATTAAATACCTCCAAGGAAGGAACATTGTATGTCCAGGCTAGGTGTTCATTTCTATAAATGTATTCTGTTAGCATTTCTCCGTGTAGTTAAAAATTATTTATAAGCAATTTAATGGGTGTAGCAGGATTTCTTTCACAACTATTTATTTCCTTCCCCATAATTATTTATTTCCCCCCAGTTTTTTACACTGAACTTTTTTTAATATATTTTATTGATTTTTAAAATATATATTTTATTGATTTTTTCACAGAGAGGGAAGGGAGAGAGATAGTTAGAAACATCGATGAGAGAGAAACATCTATCAGCCACCTCCTGCAAACCCCCCACTGGGGATGTGCCCACAACCAAAGGAAATGCCCTTGACCAGAATCAAACCTGGGACCCTTCAGTCCGCAGGCCGATGCTCCATCCACGAGCCAAACCGGTTTCGACTATTTTATTGATTTTTTACAGGGAGGAAGGTAGAGGGATAGAGAGTTAGAAACATCGATGAGAGAGAAACATCAATCAGCTGCCTCCTGCACACCCCCTACTGGGGATGTGCTCGCAACCAAGGTACATGCCCTTGACCGGAATCAAACCTAGGACTTTTCAGTCTGCAGGCCGACACTCTATCCACCGAGCCAAACCGGTTTTGGCAAAATACACTGAACTTCTTTGTGCATCTTAATCCGTATTACTGTTTGCCCCATACCTAGATTGCAAATCTGAGTTGTACGCACATAAATGTCTGTCTTCTCTTGGCATAATGCTGTATTGTCTCCAGAGTTCTTCTTTCATCTACATTATTTCATTTGATGACTAAAGGGAATAAGGGTGTGGTTGAGGGCCAGGGTGAGGGTGAAAAAAAATGAGGAGACCCAGTGCTGAAAGCAGTCGGAAAAGGAGGCCGTGCAGGGGAGCTGATGGGAGGGACTTCCTGGAGGTGGAAGGCCTGAACTTCACCTGTGAAGGACAAGCAGGATGTGGCGGGCGGCCCACACAAGGACGTGCCACACTCCTCTAGAGACCTGTAGATTCGAGCAACTCGCAGGGTGTGGAGAGATCAGACTGGCCAGAGCCAAGCTGTGTGTTTAGGGAAATAGTGGTCAGACAGATTATGGACCACAGAGTTGGGCCTGAGCCCATAAGCAGTGCAGAGCCAATGGATGTCTTTGAGCTTGAGGTTATCTTAAGGACATGAGGTTTTAAGTTTAGCTCAGCATCAGGCTGGGCTGAGAGGGGGTCAGGGAGAAGCAGACGTGGGTAAGACCTATGCTAAGAGAATAGGTATCAGGTGATTGCCGTAAACATGTGAAGGAGCCTGTCGACAGCAATGTTGCTGCATGTGGTGGGAATTGAAGGACGGTCGTAAATTTTATTCCGTGCATTTCATTCATTGGGCAGTTTGACCTATGGAATTGGCAGCGAGACTGCCTTTTTGTGGGCATGGCCGCTTTCTTATTTATAATGGATCTGTGAGGTTTTAATGATTAATGTACATTCACATCTCATAGCCTCCTTAATGGGAAATGCTTATGCAGAAAATTGCTCTCCTGGGAAGCAGAACTCAAGCTGGCGAGTGAGGCAGGTTTGGAGATTCCACCAGCTGCGTTTCATCAGCGTGCTCCTTCCTCCTTCCTCCTTCCTCAGATATCTGCTTCTAGGTCCCAGGGCCCACTCGGGCTCTCCACCTAAGGGAAAGAATGCCTATAACTTGTCATATTGTCAGCCTAGGCCAGGGAGGTTGGGGAAGGTCCTGTCCCAATGACACGGTTTTCATTTCATGCCCAGCAGCCACCATTTGCCCCTGCCCCGTAGGTCCCTCCATCTGGAACTCTGCCCCTGAATGCTCTGCCTCTCTCTCTCTCTTCTGAGAATTTAACCTCTGGAGGTATGTCAGGACCAAGCACATTCCCATTATCTGGAACTTGAACTCCACCGGCAGCCTCCTCTCCTGCCTTCGGCTTCCTGACCTGAGATGCTCATTAGCAGCTTGGAGCTATTTGTGATTCCTGTATAGACTCACTCTGGGCCTTAACGTCAGCCATTCTCCCGGCCTGAAATACCCTCTTCTTTGTCCGGGGAAATGTTTGTTCACCACTGAGACTCAGTGGGCATCGCCTGCTTTCGGATGCCTTTCCTGACGCCCACCGGGCTGGGCCAGATGTCCCTCCGCGTGTCCTCATTGCAGCTGCCGTGTGTCTGTCTGTCGCTGCATCGCTGTGTTGTGTTGTTTTTTCTGGCTACTTGTCTCTTTCCCCCCAGTAGACTGGAGGCTCCTCCAGGGACCGTGTCTTCTTCCTCAGTTATCCCCGGCGCCCAGCACAGGGCCCGGCGCCCGGCAGACCCAGTGTCTGCTCAGAGAAGGCCGATGTAAGAGCCTGCAGTTCTCTGCAGTGGACAGGACACTTTGAAGCCGAGACTTGACTCACCCATAAAGCCTCAGCCTGCCACCCGTTCGGGATTTGAGGCCCTTTATTGGGCGTACATATAAGTGATTGTTATATCTTTTTGTCCTAAGTATTTTGTCTGATGTTAGTATTACCTGGTTTTGTATTGACCTGGATATCTCTTTCCATCCTTTATTTTCAAACTTCCTGTATGATTCGGTTTTGTTCGTTTTAGTTACTTTCCAGCTAAATCTTTTAAAAACCTGTCTGATTGGCTGTGTTTTAATTGATGTGCTTCATCCATTTATGTCTATTGTGATTATTGATATAGTAACATTTCAACTTATCTCTGGCCCCTTAACTTGGGTTTCATTTTATACCTACTGTCCTTTTTTTCCCTTCTTCTCCTTACCTTTTGTCAGAGCAATTAAGTTTTCTATTTTCACTTTTTTACCCTTCTGGTTTGGAAAGCCTGAATTATATTTCTATTCTTATATTTAGTTATTCTTAAATTTTAGCATACCTATATAACTATTATTTTTTCTAATGAAGTGTAAACATTTTGACATGTAAATTCCATTAAAGGCAAGGCTCTTATCACTTTTTACCCATGGAACTGCCCACTCAACCCATCTTCCTTATTTCTATTGTCTAGAACTTAATGTATTTAAATGTTTTAAACTAATTTCTTTAACATTCAATTGTTAATTAAATTAACCAGCATGTCATATTGATTCTTGTGCCTACCATTGTTTCTTGGATCCATTTCTTCTTTAATTACTTTTCTGCTTGTCTTCAGTGTTGTTGTTGTTTTCGTATTTTTAACTTTTTTATTGAATTTATTGGGTTGACCTTTTCAGTGAGTGGCTCTTTCAATGAAGGTAGCACCATCTTTCCTAGAACTCTTGCTTGTGTATTGTGTGTGAGTTTCTTTTTAATTGTTTTAAGGAAATGAAATGACCTGTTAACGTTAATCAAGTTAAAAATCAGAATCCCCAGGAACAGGTACTAATAATATAATTCAACTAAAAATCTGACCAGATTTTTGGCGACTCAGCTCTTATTGCTGAGATCTCTCATTTTCTCGTTCCTATGCCTCCACAGGCTAAGAAATTATTACCGACAGCGGATAGAGCCTGTGATATCCACGTGGGCAGTAATACTGCTCAATTCCTGGTTGTTCCAGGGTTCCGCTGCCAACAAACTTTTATCCTAAAAAGGAACCGAGGGTCCTTGAGTCCCAGGAGAAAGGGCCAGGTGTGTCCTAGCTTTAGCCCTAACCCACATTAGATGCTCTAGTTGTATAAATTGGCCTCATTGTTTCTGCCGGTAACATATCTTGAAAACTTAGTTTCTTCATCTGTAAAATGGGGACAGTATTAACCAACCTTGCCAGTTGGGAGGTTCATCAGTCATGTAGATAAAGCACCTGGTACACGCCCAGGACACTGAAGATGTCTGATGACTGGTCGTGGTTATTACAGGCCCTTAGGAGACACTCATTGAACACTTGTTGAATGAACGCGGGAGCCTAACACAAAAAGCTCCATTGAGGAGACACGTTATAAAGTGTAGGTGAAATCTGGACAGATATTAATAAAGAAAGAAGACATTCTCTATAGGAGCAAGAAGGTGAGCTCTGTTGGGGCCAGTGAAAGGAGTCTGGCTGGAACAGAAGCTGGACTAGGAGTTTGGGGGGCAGGGAGGTAGGCAAGGCAGAAAGGGAGCCAGCGCTGAGCGTGCATGGGGATCGCTGTGTCTGCCTCGCCAGATGACCTTTGCCAGGCCAGCTCGCTCTGCTCGACGCGGGCCCTTGTTTCCCCTTCCTGCACAGCCCTGGTTCTTCATAGGCACAGGCTGGCCCCGTGTGCCTAGTGGCCAGGCAAGCTGGAGCGTAAAAGAGGAAGCGTCAGAATAAGATTGGTTTTTCAACTAACATCTTATTAAGGAAGTTGAGTCATTCTACTTCTGCTATTTGTCCCCTCTGGGCATTCAGAGAAGGACAGATTTTACTTCCAGATGAAATAGTCATGAGAGGGATTTGCCCTGGTCTGCCCTGGCCCCTCAGTGGCCATTTTCAAGATGACCCTATAAGATGGAGATTTTTGTTTCCTTTCTGTTCAGAGAACCAAGGCTCGAGTATGGCTTAAGTAAGGCTCGACATCTTGACTATCTGGTGTTTCGACAGAGAAGTACCATTGTCTCAGTGGCTGCATTTATGGGCCTGGTGAAGGGTAAGGAAGTGAACTTTCATTTAGTATCTTCCATTAGCCAAGCAAAGCAATTGACGTTTCTGTACCCTACCTCATTCAGTCCTCAGAATAACTCCAAAGACACTAAGAGAAGAAACGGGCAGCCTGCTTAAGCTTTAGGCAGCGAGCTCACCTCTGCAACCTGTGACTGTGTGACTTTTATTTTTTTTAATATGTTTTCATTGATTTGAGAGAGGAGGGGAGAAGGAAAGAGAGACAGAAACATCAATGATGAGAGAATCCTCGATTGGCTGCCTCCTGCACACCCCCAACTGGGGATTGAGCCTGCAACTCAGGCATGTGCCCTGACTGGGAATCAAACCGTGACCTCTTGGTTCATAGGTCGATGCTCAACCACTGAGCCACAACCGCAGGGCCAGAGAAGCTGTTTCCAATGTGAGTTGCATATCAGTTGTATGCTTCTAGCTCTTTTATATATTGGAAATTAAGGTATGATTTCATTTGACAAAAATGGTTCCACAGCTTTTTTTTTTTTTTTAAGTTGCCAAGGCTAAAGCCCTTATCTTCTGGTTCCTAGTCTGGAGTTTTCACCATACTTTCTAAAACAGGGAAGTGAAATATGATACATTTTAGAGACATTATCAGCACTGAAGATAAAACTTTAAACATTATTTTTGTGCCCTCCAGTTAATAAAAAATATTCATTGAACCTAAACTACATTCCTGTCTCAGAATCCTAGGAACAACTTTCGCTGTTGAGTAAACATCGCTGTCACAGCTTTAGACCAGAACTGTGCCGTGGAACTTTCTGCGGTGGTGGGAGTGTTCTCTAGCTGCACTGTCCAGCATAGTAGCTAGTGAAACTGAGGAACTAGTTTTTAAATTTTGTTTAATTTTAATTCATTGAAATCGCTAGCGGCCACCATATTGGACAGCGCAGCCTTACATTATACAGATGGGGCTGAAAAGACAGTCCCTGACCCTTTGGCATCAAAATCATCCAGAGAACTTGTCAAACGTACAGATTCTGGGCTGAGGCCGATTTTGCTCAGTGGTAGAGTGTCGGCCTGCGGACTTAAAGGGCCCCCAGGTTCGATTCCAGTCAAGGACATGTACCTTGGTTGCGGGCACATCCCCAATAGGGGGTGAACAGGAGACAATTGATCGATGTTTCTCTCTCATCGATGTTTCCAGCTCTCTATCCTTCTCCCTTCCTCTTTGTAAAAAGTCAATAAAATAAAATAAAAATAAAAAAGAAGTACAGATCCTGGGCCTAATGCCCAGTGACTGATTCAGTAAGTGTAGAGTGAGTGCGTTTCCAGAACTCATCTGGTTATTCTAACCTGCAGTCAGGTTGGAAATTGCTGCATTAGCCTGGTGTACCCCACTCTCCCCCACACAGGGTCTGGGAGCCTTGTCCACGACAAGCCTGTCATACGGGTCTGCCCAAGGGCTGATGTGGTACCATCCCAGTCATTCCTATGCCCAGACTTCCAGGGGCTCATCAAGGACCGCAGAAGAGAGAAGAGGCAGTGTGCATGCATCAGGCCCTGAAAGAACATGAATGAACTCCACCCCTTTCCCTTCCACTTTTGTTCTCACGGCCTTGGGTGAGCTGGGTGCATCTGGCTTTGCTACAGCTCGCACACATCCTCAGCTCAGCTCTGACAGAGCAGAGGCCCGACTGCATTGGAGGCCTGAGTGGAGCTGGGGAGAGAGTCCAGGCTGAGTAATGGGTCGGGATTTTGACCTGCCTTCAACGGCAGAGACATAACTGGCTCCCCCTTAGTCCTCACTCTCCACAGGCTGCAGGAGAGAGAGGGGCAGCAGAGCTAAGGGGCGGTGAGCTGGGGTGACTAGCCAGGGACCAAAACCTGGGGCTGGAAGGCCACCTGACTAGCAGTTCCAGGATTAATGCAGAACCTGTTTTTGTAGACCAGAACCAGTATAGAAGTGGGGAAGGCGGGAAGTAGCACGCGTGTGTGTGTGTGTGTGTGTGTGTGTGTGTGTGTGTGTGTAAAAGAGCTGCTGTCAGGCAAAGTATCCCGAGAATAGCCTCTTGAACTTGGAGCCTGTCAGTGAGGGGCTGAGTCATGGTCATGTGGCCCAGGAAAGCCAGCCACAGGAGAAGCTGTACAGTTCTCAGGCCGTGATTTCATGCCCCTGCGAGGTGAGGGTCAGCCTGTTTTCCCCGTGCCCTTCACAGGTTCAGCTGCCAGCTGCCCGGCCAGCTTCTCAACAGCCTTCTTGTTCCTCTCCGCCTGCCAGGCTGGTGGATGAGTCACCAGGGAACTGCTCGGGCCCTGAGCTTGGCTGCCTCCGCCTCGGCTTCTCCCGGGCGGGGGAGCCTGACATGCTCACGGAGGGAGGGTCAGGGCGCCTGGCCAGCGGCCCTCCTGACCACCAGGGTGAAAGGATGGCGTGGGGGGATGAGAGGGAGGTCCCCACAGCCTCTCCAGTGGAGGCATGGCTCAGGAGGAGCATGTGAGGCCGAGGTGGATTCTGGGAGCCCCACACATCTAGATCTCAGTCAGCTGGGTGCCCTCAGAACAGCTGTTGAGCACTCGGCCTCATTTCTCTCCCTGGTCGGATGGAATTCTCTCTCCATTCCCCATGCTCAGGATCATCCTGTCTCTGGAGATCATCCTCTGATTCCCTCATCCAGCCCACTTCGATTATCTCGTCTGTGCCTCACTGTGCTCTGCACTGAGGGCACCATCTCTTCCCTCAGGAGCTTTCTGACCAGCGAGTTCCCCTTGTGTCTGCCTGTAACCCAGGAGACTACGGGAGTAGGCGGCACAGCTGAGAGCCTGGGGTTCTAGGTCCTGGCCCTGCCATGCCACACAGTCCAGGTGACCTTGGGCAAGTCACTGCCAAATCAAGCCTCAGTTTCTGCAAGGGAAAACGAGGAGGCCCTCAGCAGTTTGGCTCAGTGGATAGAAGGCTGGCCTGGGGACCGAAGGATCCTGGGTTAGATTCCCATCAAGGGCACTTACCTCGGTTGCAGGCTCCTTCCC
>PVJN01031868.1:15000-24555 GCA_004026805.1 Lasiurus borealis | reverse complement strand
AGGGAGGGGAAATCTATAAGAGCCATGAGGGGGATTAGGCCAGCCGAAGATGTGTCTGTGTGTGTGTGTGGGGGGGGGGGTGCTCTCAGGGAGTGAGGGGTTCACTCCTCCCTCTCCCTGCACGGCTCCCCAGTACCGCAGGAGGGGGCTTCCTTCTTGGAGAAGTGCTTCCAGAACGACAGGAAGGAAAACCCATGTTACCCCACAAGAGGACAGTCACATGGGACGCCGTTAAAACACCTGGCAAGGCAGAAACACCGGTGTGGCTCAGTGGATAATAGAGTGTCGGCCTTGGGACTGAAGGGTTCCCGGGTTCGATTCTGGTCAAGGGAATGTATCTTGGTGGCGGGCACATCCCCAGTGGGGGTGTAAAGGAGGCAGCTGATCGATGTCTCTCTCTCATCGGTGTTTCTAACTCTCTATCCCTCTCCCTTCCTCTCAATAAATAAATAAATATATAAATATATATATATATATATATATATATGTTAAAACACCTGGAAAGAAAATTATTGTTCTCCGAACCCCGCCAGCACCAGCGTCCCCCGTGGGGACCCAGAACGCTCAGAGCCCACCCAGGGGCAGGCGTGGGGGCTGTAACTCCCCTTCTCTGAGGAGACAGCCAGCTCGGCCGTCCCTGAAGGCTGCAGACGCTAGACCTCGAAGGCACCAGCGTCCCTGCAAACCGGAACCAGCCCTCTTCGGATGCAAAGCTCACGCAGGCTCTAGATCAGTGGTTCTCAACCTTCCTCAGGCCGTGACCCTTGCATACAGCTCCTCATGGGGTGGTGACCCCCAACCATGAAATGTTGCTCCTGTGATGCATCGTGATGTCAATATCTGTATTTTCCGATGGTCTTAGGCGACCCCTGTGAAAGGGTCGTTCGACCCCCAAAGGGGTCATGACCCACAGGTTGAGAACCGCTGCACTAGATGGAGCCAGAAGTTTCATGAAGGGCAGACCGTCATTAAACTTGATTTTTAAACATTCCCCCCTGTAGTTTTCATTAGAGAGAGCAAATGTCTCCGGTGTCAAAGGGACCCATCCCATAGCCGCTGTGTCCATGTCCTTAATGCAGTACTCAGGCTTCTCATAGGCTACCTTCTCCGGGGGGTTGTCAAAAAGGCCTTTCAGCTGAGACCGGTTTGGCTCAGTGGATAGAGCGTCGGCTTGCGGACTGAAGGGTCCCAGGTTCGATTCCGGTCAAGGGCAGGTACCTTGGTTGCAGGCACATCTCCACTGTGGGGCGTGCAGGAGGCGGCTGACCGATATCTCTCTCTTATTGATGTTTCTGACTTTCTATCTCTCCTTTCCTCTCTGTAAAAAAAAAAAAAAAAAATCAATAAAATATATTAAAATATATATATATATTTTTAAAAAAGGCCTTTCACACCCCCAAGACCCGACCCGGAGGTGTACAACCTCGTTCTATAGATGGCACCTCCTCCACAACCTCCATTTTTTATGACATGCAAACATGTGAATGTCACGGCTGGCGTACGTATGCGGGTGTATGGAGACTCGCATTTCGGTTCTATCAGGGTTCCCAACGAGGCCTCCCTTGGTGTGCCCCGGGGGTGTGTGTTCAAGTTGGGGTGCAGTTTGGGGGGGAAATGGGGTGTAGAGTCAAAGCCATCCCAAAGCCACACCGCTGATGCCCCGGGAAGAGCCGCCGCTGAGTCTGAGGCGGAGGAGAGAAGAGGAGAAGTCAGATCTGGGACAGAAGTCGCTGGAAGTCGCAGTGGGGAGGGGAGCCGGGCGCCAGCCACCCCAGGGTGTGGGGAGAAGGGACCTGTTTTCCTTTAAAAACACCTGCCCTGATGCAGCGTCTGTCTGGGCCGATGTTTCTGCTCCCTGTTTCCCAAGAAATCCACGGACTTCGCCATATAATGGTCCTCCCTGCGCTTAGTCGCCCCCAAACCACACCACCCCCCTGGCTTTGAAGGACCACACCTATGTCCACGGTCCCGGGTGGGTCCACAGCCCAGCGAGTGTGAGTGAGATAAGCCGCTGCCTGGAGCGGCTGGGGGCGGGGAGTGGGGGTGAATGGGGGTGCAGAGGGCCTCGGCGGCCCGGGATTCGGACGGGGAGAGGGTGCCAGCCCCTGGACTTGGGGCGTCCTGCAGGCGGGGGGGGGGGGGGGGGGGGGGGGGGGGGGGGGGGGGGGGGGGGGGGGGCCGGGGAGGAGGAGGAGAGCAGCAGCAGCATCCAGGCTGCATCGCGATGGAGCCTGGGGCAGAGGAGAAGTCAGGGGTCAAGGCCAGTTTCGGGCAGCCCCTCCCCCAGCGGGAAACGGTGGGCGCCTGGGGGGGGGGAGGACCGAGGCTCTGGCTGCAGCGAGAGCCGCCCAGCCCTTCCCCCCCCCCATCCCGAGGCCCCCGGATTTCCATGGAGAAGTCTCCGCAGCTCCTGCTTCTCCCCCAGACCTGGATCGGAGCCTGCAAATTCGCTGAGGCCGCAGGGAGGCGGGAAGGGGGGAGGGGATGGGCAGGAATGGGGGCCTGGAGAGGGGCCCGGGGCGCACGGAGATGCCCGCGCAGCGCGCGACTTCGGGGGGCCGGAGGGCGGCCCGCGCTCGCGCCCTTGGCGCGGGGAGGCGCAGCCGCGCTGGCTCCGCTCTCCCCTCCCCTCCCCTCCCCTCCGCGGAGCCGCGTCACCCCTGCAGCCCCGCCCCTGCGGGCCCTGGACACCGGTGCGCGGGAGCCTGGGGGGAACCCAGGAGGAGGGGATCCCCCCAGCCGGGCCCTCGCTGCCCCTTTAAGGGTTCCCGAAACTTTCCCCGGTTCCAGGGGCGCCTCGTCACATCCGCTGGCCGCCGGGCCGCCGGGGCGCGTTCCGAGGAAGTTGGGGCGCGACTTTCCCGGGGAGGAGGGCGCGCCGGGCGGCGGACACCTCGCCTCGGACCCCGCGCCGCCGCGCCACGCGGAGACCTGGGCGCGCCGGGCCTTGCGGGGCAGCCGGCGCCCGCCAGCGGGGGCAGCAGCGGCACCAACTTGCACAACTTGGCGGCGCCTCCGCCTCCGCCCGGTCCCTCCTCCCGCCCCGTTCTCCTCCCTCCGCCGCCGCCGCCGCGGGCCCGGGCGCGCCCCGCCGCCTCCCCGCAGCCCCGCGCAGCCCGGGAGCCGCGAGCCGCACGGGACGGGACAGGACGGGCCGGGCCGGGCGCGTCCCCGGGGCCCCGCCGCCGCCACGGGCATGGGCGCGCTGGCCCGGGCGCTGCCGCTGCTGCTGCTGCCGCTGCTGTGGCCGCCGCTGGCCCCCCCGGCGCTGGCCGCGGCGCCCTTCACGCTGCCCCTCCGCGTGGCCGCAGCCGCCGGCCGCGGGGCGCTGCCCACCGCCGGGCCCGGGCCCCCCGCCGCCGCCGCCGCCGGCCTGGCGCTCGCCCTGGAGCCGGCGGGGGGCGCGGCCAGCCTGCTGGCCATGGTGGACAACCTGCAGGGCGACGCGGGCCGCGGCTACTACCTGCAGGTGCTGGTCGGGACGCCCCCGCAGACGGTAGGTCCCCCACGCGCCCCGGCGCCCAGCCGAGCCCTGCGGTCCTCCAGGCTGTAGCCATGGGGTCTGGGGGGCAGGAGAGGGGGCTGGTGACCCCCAGGCCGGCTGTGTTTGGGGATGGAGGTGGGGGTAGGAGTGGGGGGGGTCGCGGAGGGCTCCTCGGGGCGCAGCCAGGGGTGTGGGCACGTGTTTCCGCGCCGCGTGGCCGGGCGCGAGGGGAGACCTGCAACTTCCACCCGGGGACGCTCCTCCCGGCCGTGGCGACGCCCCCTTTCTGCCCGGGGACCCGGCGGCGGGCCTGGGGCGCGGTGCCTGGGTGGGGGGAGCGCTTAGTGGTACTCTTTGCACCCCCACTTTCCCCGCTTTCCCCCGCGCGTCTGTCTCCGGGCTCCTCCTGCGGCTGCATGGGCGCGCGGTGCTTGGAACGGGGTTGGTGCGTGCGCTCCCTCCGCGCGCAAAGCTGCGGGTCCGGGGGCGAGCCGGCTGCGGGGCGGGCCGCCTCCATCCGCGCGCTTCCCTCTCCCCGGGAGGCGGCGGCTCTTTCAGGGGCTCTGCTGGGACCCCGGGGTCCCCTCTCCCTGAGGAGGCGGCTCTTTCAGGGGCTCTGCTGGGACCCCGGGGTCCCCTCTCCCCGGGAGGAGGCGGCTCTTTCAGGGGCTCTGCCCGGATCCCGGGGTCCCCTCTCCCCGGGAGGAGGCGGCTCTTTCAGGGGCTCTGATCGGATTCCCCCACCACCACCACCACCCTGGGGTCCGCACCCGCGGGGGGAAAGCGTGAATGCGGTGCAGCTGCCCGGGACACAGAGCGGCTGAGCGAGGCTTGCGGGCACGCAGTGGTCGGTCTCCCGGTAACAAAGTAGCATCCAAACAGCTTGCTTTTCCTCCTTCTCAGGAGGGTTTGCGTGGATCAGCACTTTTTTTTGGGGGGGGGGGGGAGCAAGAAATAAATGCCCCCCCTCACCCCGCGGCTCGGTCATCCTCAGAAAAACAACTCCCCAGGAATCCATGTGCCCCCCGCTCCCCCACCCCCTCTTCCTTCCTAATCACAGTGTGACTCCGAGTCAGGTTTTCCTTATCAGTCGGATGCTGGTCTGAGGATACTTTGTATTTACTTCCAACCTTGTCGTTGGGGTTTTTTTTTTCACTCGGAGGCGGCGGCTGCGATTCCTCCATAAATAGAACAGGCTGCTCCTGACTTGGGGTGTCATCCTCATTACATTATTCAAGCCTTTTTTTTTTTTTCTTAAGAGAAACGGCACGCCATGCTAATTATTTTAAAAAAAGAAACTACGGGATAACTTGCATACTTGTTTCATTCGTCTTTTTTTAAAAAATTTTTTTTTCTAAACCTACAGAAATGGATTCTGCTCCAAACTTGGATTCTAGTTCCCATCACTTGAGTGTTGCTGTCTCTGCCACCTCCGGGGTAGCAGGGTGGCGGGGTGGTGGGAGGCGGGTGGTGGGAGGGGTGTGGTGCAGGGAGTGGGAGGGAGTCAGCTGAGGAGGCTTAAGGGACCACAAGATGCGAGAGCTGGTGAGGTCCACGTGGAAACACGTGCTGGGCGGGGAGAGCGGGTCCGGTTCCGTCTCACAAGATGTCACGCGATGTCACGCGATGTGCAGAAGGGCCGTCTGTGTGGCCCGAGGATAAAAACCCTGGGGAACCGGCCCCACGTGCCTCTCCATCTGGAAAAGGTGTGGCGTGAGGAAGAACTCGTGTTTATTTTCCGGTCGGTGGGAATGCTCTCTCTTCTGACGTCAGACAGATTTGGGGGGGAGGGTGTGATAACGGGGGTCCTGATGCCCATCCTCCTCCGGAGAAGAGGGGACGGGAAAGAGAGAAGGAAGAACTACAAGATAGTTCTCGCTTGGCTGGCGTGGCTCAGGGGTTGGGCCTCAAATGGGTCCCGGTTCCATTTCCGGACAGGGCACCTGCGCAGGTTCGATCCCCAGGTGGGGTATGCAAGAGGCAGCCAATCCATGCTTCTCTCTCCTCCTGGATGTTCCTCTCTTCCTCCCTCTCCCTTCCTCCATGAAACATAAAAATAAGAATATTTCTCTATGAAAACATAAAAATAAGAATATTTCTCTTGGGCCCCCCAAAGCAAATAAAAAAAATAGTCCATAAATATTAGCTTGTCTTTATGAGTCAGTCATCTTTGCTTGAAAGTGAGAAAGTTTTAAGTTACAAGCCTCATCATATCTTCACCGAGGCCAGTGGCCGGCAAACTCATGAGTCCACAGAGCCAACGATTGAAATTTCTTTGGAGGGCCACGTTTTTTCAACCTAAACTTCTCCGCACGCCACTTCTTCAACATAGACTCGCCCAGGCCGTGGTATTATTTTGTGGCAGAGCCACACTCCAGGAGCCAAAAGAGCCGCACGTGGCTTGCGAGCCGCGGTTTGCCTACCCCTGCCAGAAGTTTATTCAAGGTTCTTTCTCCAAGGAACCTTAGCGTGTTTCCCGGGAGGGCTGTTTCTGACACTCCACCTATAACTTTCACATCCGGCGGGACGTGAAATACTCTGAGCCGCTTTCCTGGCCTGCCTTAGCCGTAAGCCATTTAGAGCCGATCCCTGTGTGTGATCTTTGCAGACGCCTCCTGTGCTCTCCCCGGCTGTAGGGACACGTGCCTTCAGAGGGCTTTTTCCCAGTCTCCCCTGCGGCGTCTGACCCCCAGCAGGTGTTCGCAGCAGGTGAGCTGGACCACGGCCAGCCGGGGTGTGTGTGTGTGTGTGTGTGTGTGTGTGTGTGTGTGTGACTTCTGAACCCACAGTGAGCCTCCCTGCTCCTCCGTGGCCAAGACTCGTGATTGCTATTCCCTGCGGGCTCTCTGAAGCCCGAAACCTGCTCAGGTGGAGAGAGAAAAATGGCATTGGAAATTCCAGCGGTGAACAGC
Source organism: Lasiurus borealis (assembly GCA_004026805.1). NCBI lineage: Eukaryota > Metazoa > Chordata > Mammalia > Chiroptera > Vespertilionidae > Lasiurus > Lasiurus borealis. The sequence continues at coordinate 18,159 of PVJN01031868.1, read as the reverse complement.
CAGGCGTTTTTGGAGAATTAAGGAACAGTCGCAGACGGCCAGCTCCATGCCATGGTGTGTGTGTGTGTGTGTGTGTGTGTGTGTGTGTGTGTCTCCAGGGGAACCTCGCAGCCACCTCATGGTTCCCATCCCGGCGGAGAGAGAATGCAGACCGGGGCTTGGAGGGGCTGAATGACCTGCAGAAGCAGCAGAAATCGAACCCGGAGCCGGGGGTTCCGGAACCTAAGTCCTGCACCCCCAGGCGGAACCTGCTGCCTTGTCTTCCTGCTTCGTGGCTTCTTTTCTTTGCATTTTGGCTTCAAAGATTCCAGGACCATATCCCCTTCTCTCCCCCCCTCCCCACCAGGTGTTAGGGGCTTAACATGCACCCGAACCTGGACTCTGCCACTCCCCCCTCTCTCTCCCTCTCCCTTCTGGGCGTAATGAGTAGCTGGAACGGGAGAGAAGAGTCATCAGGAACAAGAGCTCCTGCCCGCCCGCCCCTCGTGCCCCCAGGAAAGCCAGCTGTTGGACGCGGGCTGGTTCCCTGCGCGCTTTCATCAGGAACTGGGGCTCCTTGTTCCGCCCGGCGCTCTCCACGGCCTCGCAGGGATGAGCCCGGAGCCCGGGGAGAGCGGGGCGGCGTTGGCATGGAGATGCGAGCTGGGTGTCTGTGGCCATTATGTGACTTCTGACGGCGGCGCGGAACCCGCCTCGGCCTGAACCGGGCGGTGTGGTCTGGTTAATTATAATAATGGTGGCCTAAAGCGATTCTAATTGCAGCAATTTCTCTGATAAAAAAAAAAAAAAGAAAGGAAAAAAGAAGGGACTTTCATGCTAACACAGTGAATCCAGCGGAAAGTGCAGAAGGGCTGGGTAGCGACCCCCCCGGGCCGTGGCTTTGAAACGTCTTCAGGGGGGTTTATGTTAAAAGACTCCTGTCATCTCCGAGAATGTGGGGGACACGGGCGGCAGAATGATTCTCGTCGTTATAAAGGCCTTTGTGTAAGGAGAGGAGCCCGCGTGATTTGGTGGGGGGACTCGCGTTTTCACGATGGTGCCTCGGCTCGATGGTTACTCCCAGCACGCCGTTTCGGGGGAAGGACTTGAACCGAAAGGCCGAGCCCGGCCTGTGCCATTGAGGAGAGCGCCTTACAGCGTCCCCAGACGGCAGCCAGCTCCTGCCTGGGAGGCAGAGGCACAGGAAGGCGGGGCGACCAGCAAGAGGAGACGTGATAGAACACACGAGAAGGCAAACAATCGAGGGAAAAGGAAGAGATTACAGGGGTTCAGAGAACCGGAAAGTCAGAGCCAGGGTCTTAGTGGCTTCTGAGCTGGAGACTGACTTCAGCTTCGATGGCCCGGCGAGGCGGGTCTGCAAAGGCCCAGCAAGACCTGGGCACCATCGCCCGGAGGCGCGGCCCGAGAGGCCGTCCACCGCCCCAGCACTAAAGGCCCACCTCGATTTCAGGCGGCTGGCGTGCTGGGCACCAAGCTGGGTGCCTGCAGGGGGCGCCTCATCGGATCCTTGCACCAGCCCTGGAAGAACGTGCCTTTATGTGACTTCACTGGCAGCTGGGAGGTCAGCTACAGTGGTACCTCGAGATACGAGTGCCCTAACATACAAGATTTTTGAGATACGAGCCGTCGAGCGAGCGATTTTTGCTTTGAAATACGAGCAATAGTTGAGATAGGAGTCATCGCTCGGATCGGCCGGCTGCACACAGCCCACCAGTTTACCGCCACTCGAGCTCCTCATAGTTTCCCACGCCTCAAGGTTACGGAACGAATTAAACTTGTATCTCGAGGTACCACTGTATTTTCCCCAAGGCCACACCGGCACGTGGCAGAGCTGGGGGAGCTGTTGAGTCTGCCCAGTCCACAGTCTGAGCCCCGCACCGCTGCTCCTGCTGTGGACGTGAACCTTTGAACTCACCCCTCGCCCAGCTGGCATGGCTCGGTGGTTGAGCATCAACCTCTGAACCAGGAGATCACATGCCTGGATGGGGGGCTCCATCCCCTGGGTGGGGCGTGCAGGAGGCAGCCAGTTGATGATTCTCTCTCATCGCGGAGGCTTCTGTCTCTCTCTTTCCCTCTTCCTTCCTCTCTGAAGTCAATACAAATATATATATATATATATATATATATATATAATTTTTTTTTAATAAATAGCCAACCACTCTCAGACACACCTTTCTCCTCAAGTTCAATCTCCCACATCCCCTGCGCTTTTTTTTTTTAATATATTTTATTGGTTTTTCACAGAGAGGAAGGGAGAGGGACAGAGAGTTAGAAACATCGATGAGAGAGAAACATCCATCAGCTGCCTCCTGCACACCTCCTAATGGGGAGGTGCCCACCACCAAGGCACACGCCCTTGACCGGAATTGAACCTGGGACCCTTCCGTCCGCAGGCCGACGCTCTATCCACTGAGCCACACCGGTTCCAGGCCCCTGCACGTTCTTGACTTCAGTCTGGTTTCCTTCGCTATAGGAGGCGGGTGTCGTGGGAAGTGTCCTGGGGGCCTTGACGCCCGTGGCATTGCACACCAGGTTAGACACGTGATCCAACTCCCCCTGCCATGTCCTCCCGCTCTCATTCGTTAGTGATCTTCCAGTTCTCCTTTCCCTGGGGCTGCTGCCGTCAATAGTCACAGACCAGGTGACCGAAGAGAAATGTGTTTTCTCACAGTCCCCGAGAGAGGCCAGAAGTTCACACTCAGAGTGTGGGCAGAGCCTGCTCCGTCCGGGGCTCCGGGAGGGTCCCTCCTGCCCCTCCCAGCTCCTGTGGCTGCCGCAGGACCTGGCTCTCCCTGCCTCTGCATCCCTCCGGTCTCCGCTCCATCCTCACATGACACTCTCCGTGCTGGGTGTGTGTGTGTGTCTGTCTCAGTCACTGCGCTGGGCCCACCCCGATCCATTCTCACCTGCTCTGAGCTTGCTGACATCTGTAAAGACAGCTACGTGGGTTTAGAATTCCAAGGGCACGCCCCACACGGGGGATCCAGCCCCCCATCCAGGCAGGTGCCCTGACTGGGACTCTAACCGTGACCTCTTGGTTCAGAGGTCGATGCTCAACCACCGAGCCATGCCAGCTGGGCGAGGGGTGAGTTCAAAGGTCCACGTGCACAGCAGGAGCAGCGGTGCGGGGCTCAGACTGTGGACCGGGCAGACCCGACG
>PVJN01031868.1:0-10000 GCA_004026805.1 Lasiurus borealis | reverse complement strand
CCTTGGTGACCAGGACCCAGCTCTGGACAGGGACCTACAGGGAGGTCCCCTGCGGGATTTCGGGGAAAGCTTACGTTTCCCTGATAAAAGTGGCAGCAAAAGCTGAAAGGATCATTTCTCCTCCTTCCTGCCTTTGATAAAAATGCAAGACCTCCCACAGGGACAGCCACCTTCTGACCTGGAGGGATAAGTCAGGGGGAAACCAGGGTGGTCTGCCTCTGATTTTCCTTGAGATGTGGATCCAGTCCCAACAATCTCTAGAGACACCTCGATTTGGAGAAAAACAAACCTCTACTTGTTTGATCCACCTTAAATCTTCTTCTTTCTTTTTCCTTTTTTAAAATATATTTTATTGATTTTTTTACAGAGAAGAAGGAAGAGAGATAGAGAGTTAGAAATATCAAGGAGAGAGAGACATCAATCAGCCACCTCCTGCACGCCCCCCACTGGGGATGTGCCCGCAACCAAGATACATGCCCTTGGTCGAACTGAACCCGGCACCCTTCAGTCCACAGGCCGACACTCTATCCACTGAACCAAACCGGTTTCAGTGATCCACCCTAAATCTATAGTTTCCTGTTTACTTCCTTCTAAAAGCATTCCAAATGATGCATCATCATAACTGGAGCAAAGGGAAAAAAAAAAGCTTAATCATTTAAAAAATTAGTTTAAGGCAAATGTCCATCTTTTTTTTTTCTCTCCTGGAAATCTCTGGAGAAGAGGACGTGTCTGGAAGTCTCCTAATATATATTGTCTTTTCTGCTATTTTGGGATAAAGGCCCCTATTTCCCATGGGCAAGGTATGGACCCTGTCACAGGGATCTAAACTGGGTCACCCCAAAAGGAGCCCCACTGAGAGGACCACCAGAGGGGTTGGTATGGGCTAGACGCGGCATCTCGGCGAACTAAGGCCCATGGGTCAGATCTGCCCGTTTTTGTAGATAGTCTATTGCAGCGGTTCTCAACCTTCCTAACGCCGCGACCATTTAATACAGCTCCTCCTGTTGTGGTGAATCGTCATGTGAATATCTGTGTTTTCTGATGGTCTTAGGTGACCCTGCTAGTGGTTCTCAGCCTGTGGGTCACTGCTGTAGAGCCTGAGACCATCGGAAAACAGGTCACGACCCACAGGTTGAGAACCGCTGGTTTATTGGAAGGCGGGCACCCTGACTTCTCTCCACAGAGACTGTGCTGCTTCCCGATGACAGTGTCAGAAAGTAGCTGAGACAGTGCCACGTGGCTCTGGCCTGCCCTGTCCACTACCTGGCTCTCTATAGGAGACAGTTTCTGTCCTCAGAGTTAGACTGTCTGCGCTCGATAGAGATGAGGGAGGGCGTGCAGGTGGGGCATCCCGGGTGGGGAGGGGGAGGAGGAGGGAGATGGCGGCTCTGAGAAGCCCACTGCCTACCCTGCAGAAGGAAGGCTGAGCAAGTAGCCATCAGCCAGACCCAGAACCATCCATGAACGTCAGGACAATCCTTCTCCGGCTCGGCTTTTCTGTCCTAAAGGCATCAGGTGTTGTTGTGAGCAAGGCGGGGACGTAGCAATGAGTCCCCTCCTCTTCAGAAGGTCTCAGAGCCCAAGACAAGCCCATGATATTGGATGCCTTGATGTCCCGGGAAGGCACTGGGCCCTGAGAAATGCATCTCCTGGGACAGGAGGCCTCTGTGGGGTCCAGGCCCCATTCATCCATCCATTCATCGATCCATTCATTCATTCATCCATCCATTCATTCATCCATCCATCCATCCATCCATCCATCTATTCATTCGTTCATCCATCCATCCATTCATCCATCCATTCATCTATCCATCCATTCATTCATCCATCCATTCATCCATTCATTCGTTCATTCATCCAGCAGCTTTCTCTGAGCACTCACCGTGTGCCGCTCTGTGCTCAGAGCCACTGGGTGACCCCAGGCGCAGCAAGGGAGTGGGGAAGGTGGGCAGCAGCAGGGAGATGCCAGAGGCAGCAGGGACAGGTCATGTGATCCACGGAGGCGGAGGCAGAGGGGAGGGGAGCCAGGCGAGAGGGTGGCCGCAGACCAGGCCGGGAGAAAAGGCCGAAAGATGGACAGAATGGGCGGCTCTGGGACCAGAGCTTCCTGTCGAGTGGAGCTCTGCCTGTGCCAGTGGAGGGCGGGCACTGCCCCCCACGGGTCCTTTCCGGTGTTGCAGCACCTGGTCACACCCGTCTCAGCCTCACCTGGGGCGGGACCAGCCGCTGTGGCCCGGGAAGGACCTCTGGACACCCCCCCACCAGCTGTGCCTCTGCCCCTCGGCGCCTGGAAGTGCGGGCTGGTAGGTAGCGGGTACAGGTCGGGGGCACCGTGATGGGAGAAGTCAGCCCTGTAGCGAGGGAAGACAGAGCACCCCGCCCGCCCCGGGGAAGGAAGGCACTTCAGGGGCCAGGCCTTGTCCTGGGCGCCTCACCCTTAGGCCACGTGAGGACACTGAGCTCAGAGAGAGTGGGCCACAAACCTGAGGTTCCACAGCCACCAGAGGCAGGGCCCGGGCCCAGGTCCAGGGGCGGCAGACCCTCGGCTGGTCTTTCCAGGCTGTTCTGCCTCAGAGACAATGCAGGCGCCTCATGGGGCCGCAGGTGGGAAATGCACTTCCAGCAGCACCTGGAGAAGAGCAGACGGACCTCTGTCTCTGCCAGCTAGGGGCACGTGACCGCATCTCGCCACCTCACCCTTCCTCCGCTTCCTTCCAGGGAGGGGTGCTTTGGAAAGGCTCAGACCTCGGATGGCACCCCTCCCTCCAGTCTCCGCCCCTCACCCTGAGAACAGGTTTCGGCAACAACCTGGTGGCCGCTCCCGTGGCCAGAAGGAATTCCGATCTGGGCCTGACTTTTAGGCTCTTCCAAAGGGGACCCCACACCCACCCTCCCACATCCCAGTCAGTGGTTCTCCACCTTCCTCAGGCCGCGACCCTTTAAGACAGCTCCTCATGGTGTGGTGACCCCCACCCATAAAATGATTTCCGTGGCTACTTCATCGCTGTCATTTTGCTACTGTGATGAACTGTCATGTAAATATCTGATAGGCAGGATGTATTTTCATGTTACAAATGGAACATAATTAAAGCATAGGGATGCATCACAAAAACAATATGTAATTGTATATTGTGAAATATTTATTTCTAATGACAAATAAGTGAAACGTTGTCTTGAATCGTGGTGTAGCATGGGCAACAGTCTTCCTAGGACAACAGTAAACGACATGGCTACCCTTTGCTTCACTGAGGAGCAGTGTGTTGGTGCCTAAGACCATGGGAAATAGGTGTTTTCCGCTGGTCTTAGGCGACCCCTGTGAAAGGGTCATTCGACCCCCAAAGGGGTCGAGACCCACAGGTTGAGAACTGTTGCCCCAGATCCTGCTCGGTCCACCTCAACCTCCAGAGCCCCTCTGCCCCTGCCGAGCACCACGCGTTCCTGGGAAAGGGGGGGCCACGCCTGGAAGCGGGCAGCTGGGCCTGGGCCTCTGCTCCCCGCCGTGCCCTCAGCAGCCTGGTCGTCCCAGGAGCCCGGGAATCCATGTGACTCTGGACCCGTGTTTTTCTAGTCGGGCCCGTGGTGCCGTGGCAGGAGCACAAGCATGTATGTGTGTGTGCGCGCACGTGCAGAGCCTGATACACGCTCCAACCCCGCTCTTCCGAGCGAAGCTCTCCCGTATCTGGCTGTGTGTGAAGCGGAGCCCCTTTGGAAATGGGTCCCCCCCTCCCTTCTTTACAGAAACAGCCCTCATTCCGACTGAGACGGCGGAGAAATGGCGCGTGGCAGCCGCTCCCGCCTTCTTTCACAAGACGCACGGGAGTGAATGAGATGCGTTCCTGGAGCTCACGGGCCGCAAGGGCCTGATTAGCAAGATGGGTGCCCCCCCAGCGTGGCGTCGCGGTGGGCAAACAGCCCGCGCGGCCGGGCCGGGGAGGACGCTGCGTGGGGCGCCCGCCGCAGCCGCCGGCAGATGGGCCGCTAATGTGACGAGGAGCCGGTGCGTGAAATGAGCCGCTCCTTCAATTATCTGCTAATTTCCCCGCTAACCTGCTGGAAAAGAGGCAGTGATCGCCGGGAAGTCAAGTCGCGGGCTGCTTCTCGCTCGTGGGATGCATCGCCCGTTCTCCCCTCGAAGGCAGCGTTTTGCCGACGGCGGCAGTTGGCACAGGGCTTTCTGCGTGGTGATGGCCCCGGGCGTCACCGGGAGGCGGGGAGGGCCCCTGTGCAGGTGGCAGTGTGGTGGCTGGTTCCTCAGCCCCGGGAGGATCTCAGCTCCCGGCCCCTCTGTGTTTGCTTTGTGAGGGTCTGAGTTACAGGGTATGTGGTCTTTGCGGTGCAGACAGCGAGGGGTGCGTGGCTCCTACGTTCCCGTCTCTCTCTGCCCTGGAGGCAGGCGAGGAGGAAAGAGCGGAGGCAGAAAGAAGGAGTCGTGGGCACCTGGGCCCGTGCTCCTGGGGGACTTCCGGGAAGCGGCGTGGGCACGCTCAGAGCTGGCCGCCAGAGGAGCGCGGAAATGGAGATCCCGGTCCACTGGCGGCTGCTGGGTGCTTGGGGGTGAAGCTGTTCCCCGGATGGGTCACTCCGAGACCCTCACCTTGGCCGGCCCTGGATGCCCGAGGGGCTGGCTCCTGCAGCCAGAGCAGGATGCCAGGGCACGCGACGGGCACCTTCGGTCACCTCCCCTGTCTCCTCATTGGCTATCCATGGAAAATGAAGAGCTTTATGTACAGAGCAGCAGGGACATTAATTAAGGTAGTCCATCCTAGCCAGTTCTAGAAAATCTAAATGAAATGTTGGCACACGTGGAGTGGGCATTGGGCCTGGTGAACTCTCTCTCCGGCTTCTTCTGGCTTCTTAGCGGGTTTGGTCTCTCGGCCTGCCTCTCCTACACGCCACTGGGGGCTCCTACCTCTTCCTCCTCCTCTCAGGGATGGGGACGAGTGGGTCCCTCTCGCCTTCATTCTGGGGGTCCTCGGGAAGAGACAAAGAGAAAGGACTTTGTCCTCAAGCGAGGCAGGAGCTTATTGAGAGAAAACAGGCAAACGTGAGGAATGGAAAGGTGATAAATGTCATCACAAAAGGTGACAAAATGCATCAAAACAAAATCTCTCTATATAAAAGGCTCTTAGGCAAAGTGTCCCCTCGAGAGATCTACTGGGAGTTCAGTTGCTCGCTGTGATGTGCGCTGATCAGCAGGTGCAGGGTGGAATGTGGTGGTCGACCAGCAAAGGTGGCAGGGTGCTGAGGCAGCGAGGGAAGGAGGAAGTGGTGGGGGATAGGGGATGGGGAGGGAGAGGAGGAACTCATGGTGGCAGCACACCAGCCACCAGGGGCAAGGAAAGGAGGAGGCGGGGAGGTGGGAAACCTGATTGGCCCTGGTCGCTGGCCAGGCCTAGGACCCTCCCTGTGCACAAATTTCGGGCACCCGGCCTCTAGTGAGGAAATAAAGCCCCACAAAATACAGCGGTACCTCGAGATACGAGTACCCTAACCTACGAGATTTTTGAGATACGAGCTATTTTTGCTTTGAAATAGGAGCAATATTTGAGATAGGAGTAATCACGTGGATCGGCCGGCTGCACATGACCCACCAGTTACCTCGACTCGAGCGTCTTATAGTTTCCCACGCCTCAAGGTTACGGAACGAATTAAACTCGAATCTCGAGGTACCACTGTACTTCATGTTAAAAACGAGTGAGCTTTGTCCAGGCAGAGCAAGGTGTGCTGATAACATCCCGATGGTCCCCAGCCGTGTTCCTACAGGACTCTTCCTGAGGATCTGTTGGATTCCGGTCCCTCAGGAGCCAGGCCCCAGCCAGAGTTCCTTGGGATATTGTGGAGTTGGCCCTCCATGGCCTCCAATGACCGATCTTTCTTCCCCTCTCCTGCTGAAACTGAGCTTGTAATCAACACTCGCATTGATCGCTTCCTGGAGTTAACGTGTCTGACTGTGCTCACTCCTCACCAGCACCCCCGTCCTCAATGAGGGAGCGGACACCTGCTCTGAGTGGTGGAGTGGCCCTTGGTCCAGGCAGGTCCCATGAGTGTTGCAGCCTGTGTGTGGGCGCTTTCTCCGCGTCTGTGGCCCCGGCCTCTGTGGAGCGGGGACAGGGTGCAGTGTGGCAGGATCCTGAGGACGGGGCGTGTCCAGGACGGGGCTCTGATGTGAGGCAGAGGCTGTGGGTGGAATTCCCCACCCAGGAAAGAAGGCGCCGAGCCTGCCAAGACGGTCGCCGTCAGTGAGGCCATTGTGCCGAGGACAATAGTCCTGTGTCCGCGTCGGCCACGCCCGGGCGCGGGCGCTGCTGGGGGCGGGCATGTGGGACGCCAGCCTGGGAACCAGTCCTGCAGGGCCGTGGCTGTGTGGCGGCCAGCAGGACTCAGGACGGGACGGTTGTGGCGATGCCTCTCTTTCCTCGCCGACCACCGGCTGGGAGAGGAGGAATGTGGCTCCGAATCCATGTTTTGTTATCTGGGACTTTTTTTTTTTAATATATGTTATTGATTTTTTACAGAGAGGAAGGCAGAGGGAGAGAGAGTTAGAAACATCGATGAGAGAAAGACATCCATCAGCTGCCTCCTGCACACCCCCACTGGGGATGTGCCCGCCACCAAAGTACGCCACCAAACGAACCTGGGACCCTTTAGTCTGCAGGCCAACGCTCCATCCACTGAGCCACACCGGTTTTGGCATACAGTGGTACCTCGAGATACGAGTGCCCTAACACACGAGATTTTTGAGATATGAGCCGTCGAGCGAGCGATTTTTGCTTTGAAATACGAGCAACATTTGAGAGAGGAGTCATCGCGCGCGGATCGGCCGGCTACGCAGGACCCACCAGTTTACCGTGACTCGAGCGTCTCATAGTTTCCCACGCCTCAAGGTGACGGAACGAATTAAACTCGTATCTCGAAGTACCACTGTACCTGGGATTAGAGCAGTGGTCGGCACACTGGGGCTCCAGAGCCACCTGTGGCTCTTTGGCCCCTGGAGTGTGTGGCTCTTGCACAAAACACCACATGCGGGTGCACACGTCCAGTGCAATGGAAACTTCGTGGCCCATGCGCAGAAGTCGGTTTTCGGCCTGGGTGAGTCTATGTGGAAGAAGTGGCGTTAGAAGTTTACGTTTAAACAATGTGGCTCTCCAAAGAAATGTCCATCGTTGTCCTGTTGATATTTGGCTCTATGGACAAATGAGTTTGCCGACCGCTGGATTAGAGGATTAGAACTTTCAGCCTCACCTCCCCGCGGGAGAGAGGGATCGGATGCTGAGTCAGGCACCCATGGCCAAAGATTCTGTCCATGATGCCCAGTGCTGAGGCCTTCATCAGAATTCTAAGTGACGCCGAAACCAGTTTGGCTCAGTGGATACAGCGTCGGCCTTTGGACTAAAAGGTCCTCGGTTCGATTCCGGTCAAGGGCATGTACCTTGCTTGCGGGCACATCCCCACTGTGGGACGTGCAGGAGGCGGCTGATCGATGTCTCTCTCTCATCAATGTTTCTGACTTTCTATCTCTCTCCTTTCCTCTCTGTAAAAATCAATAAAATATATATAAAAAAAATTCTAAGTGACAAAGGAAGCGATCGGAATTGATGGACGGGGAAGGGGCAGACAAGGACCTTTGGGGAAGAGGAGCAATCTCTGTATCTTGGTTGGAGTGAACACCGTGTCTAAACACGCCTCAGTGGGAAATCGAAGACCTCGCATTTGTATAGACGTGAATTATATGTCTCATTCAAACAAACAATGGGACCTGTGGCCAGAGTGCCAGGGGCTGTGCAGTGGGAATGAGGGAGGCGCCAATGGACCAGGATTTCCACGGGACGTGGGGAAGGCGGGAGTTGGGGAGCCCAGCCTGGGGACAGACCTGGGCACCCGCTCCAGGTGAGAAGGGTCTGGTCTGCCTTGTTGGGGCCCGTGGCTTCGGAAGGACACCCCGCTGTTTCGTGGGATTGGTTCTCTGTCGGGCTGGCTGTGGATCGGAGGCCAAACCGTTTCCCCTCCCGCTGTGAGTTTCTCCATGGGCGGTGTTCACGTGTCCGTTTTATAAGCCGCTTTCTACAGATTGTCTCATCGCTCTCAGGTTTTCCAAGTAAGAAAGGCGCCGTCGTTAATGTTTAGACGAGTCATTCAAGAGTCTAGTCTCTTTCAAGTAACCTGATGGCCTCTCTCTCTCCCTTTTCAAACCAAAGCTGCAGATCCTCGTGGACACCGGGAGCAGCAACTTCGCCGTGGCTGGCGCCCCGCACCCCTACATAGACTCCTACTTCGACACCCAGAGGTGAGTGATGGGTCTGGCCGGGTGTGGGGGCACCACACCAGCGCTCCAAAGTGCCCTGGAGTGAGAGAGCCAAAGTCTGCTCCATCTTAAGGAAGATGTCTGGATGTACTGGTATGGAGTTGTGTGTGTGTGTGTGTGTGTGTGTATGTGTATATGTGTGTATGTATGTGTATGTGTATATGTTTGTGTGTGTGTATGTATGTGTATTTGTGTGTATGTATCTGTGTGTGTGTGTGTGTGCGCACACGTGCAGTGTATGTATGAATGCAGCTGTGTTCATTCCAGGGGAAGCCATAGGACCTTCTGATCGTCTCTGTACACGCTCATGATTCGCTTTAGAAAAGTGCCAAGTCAGGCCGAAACCGGTGTGGCTCAGTGGATAGAGCGTCGGCCTTCGGACTGAAAGGTCCCAGGTTCGATTCCGGTCAAGGGCATGTATCTTGGTTGTGGGCACATCCCCAGTAGGGGGTGTGCAAGAGGCAGCTGATGGATGTCTCTCTCTCATCGATGTTTCTAACTCTCTATCCCTCCCCCTTCCTCTCTGTAAAAAATCAATAAAAATATATTTAAAAAAAGAAAGAAAAAAAGAAAGAAAAGTGCAGGTCAGCATCTCTGTAGTTCACCCAGGAGCAGGGCGCTCAGGGCCCTGGGTGTTCGCTGTTGCCTCGCTGGTCCTCACGGGGAGGTGACCTGGAGCGGGAAAGGCCCCAGAGGTGAGCGGCAGACCACACCCCGGGGGCCTGGGTGATGCCCCCTAGTTTGACGAGGTTCCTTTGCGGTGCCTGAAAGCCAGGCGGGGGTGTTGTAAGCTCCTGCATACGCAGCTCTGAGGGCCTGAGGTGACGCTGGGGAGAGAGGGGGTCATTTACAGCGAAGGACCCAGGACCTCCCTATGCCAGCACTCCGGGGGGATGGCGGCTGGAGATGCCTGCTGCAGGGGAGGCTGGGAGCTGGCCGCGGGCACCCGGAGCCCGGAGCAGGCTGGGAGGCAGCTGGCGGGGACAGACCCGGGCCTGGAGCACCCGGGGGAGATGGCGGGATTGTCCTCTTCGGCGCAGAGTCTGGGTGATGCTCCCCCAGAAACGGCGTGGGGTGCATTCGTCCCAGGGGCCCTCTGTCATTCAGACCGCAGCTGGATTTACTCGCTTGCGAGTGTTCGTGAGATTTCCTTTTCTTTTCTTTTTTTTAAGCCTCAACCTGAGGATATTTTTCCATGGAGAGAGCGAAAGAGAGCAGGAAAGACAGAGGGGAACATCAATGTGAGAGAAACACATCAATTGCTTTTAGAGAGGGGGGGGAGAGAGAGAGAGAGATGATGATGATGATGATGAGAGAGAATCCTCAATCAGCTTCCTGCAGAAGCTCCAGCCAGGACTCAGGCCAAAAAATAACCTGCAACTGCGGTCCATGCCCTTGACGGGAATCGAACCCAGGACCCTTCAGTCCACAGGCTGACCCAACCCTCTTCTGTCCACTGCACTTAACTGGCCAGGGCCTGAGCTTTCCTTGGCACCTTAGACCATGACCTACATGTTGGCCTCTGTCCCTGAGCCCGCCTTTCCCATCAAGAACATTCTTCAACCAGGCCACGCTTTCCACGTAGCTGAGCCGGATGGAGGCGGCCCATGGCTGACGTGCAGGCATGTCCTGTCTCTGCCTCTCCTGTCCTCCCTCTCCTGTCCTCCCTCTCCTGTCCTCCCTCTCCTGTCCTCTCTC
>PVJN01031867.1:0-24585 GCA_004026805.1 Lasiurus borealis | reverse complement strand
AGGAGGAGGAGGAGGAGGAGGAGGGGAAAAGATACACATTATGAACAACAAATACATATCTATCAACAAGTGAATCTAAAAATCAAGTGAATAAAAAAATCAGATGAACAGAATAAATTGGTGAACATAATAGAATCAGGGGCGTAGAAAGGGAGTGAATTGACAATTCTTAGGGGAAAGGGATGAGGGGGGACATGGGAAGAGAATGTACAACTATAGATGAGGACAGTGGGGGGGAGGGGCAAGAGGTGAGGTGGGAACCGGGTGGAGGGGAGCTATAGTGGGCAAGGAGGAGAAAGAGAAACAATTGTAATAATATGAACAATATTTATTTTAAAAAAATAGGAGGGATCAGGCTCCACTTTTTGAAAGGACTGTGAATTTGTGGGTATTTTAAACCACCATGGTATGTTTAATATAAGTATGTTCACTGAAGAAAAGTTGGAAAATATGGACAGACAAAAAAGAAGAAAGTATTACTCAATGGATATTGTCATTCCTTGGGTGTATATAATGCCAATTTTTAAAATACATTTCCTCAAAATATAAACATTAAAAAAATCACTTAAAGATGCAACATTTAATTTGAATATATTATTTTTACACTGAATAATAAAAATCTGAGTGTATAGCATTTTATTTTTGTTTGTAAATGCAATAATGTCAAAATGATTCCTTTGATGTGTTGACCTATGAAATTCTTTTAGCATGTGGTGGTATTCATTAACTGTAATCATTAAGGGCATAGTAAACAGCCCATTTCTGCTGTTATTTTTTAAAAAGACATCCTGATAAAGCATAATGGAGAATTATTCTGCCTGTATCTTTTGCTGGCATGAGATATGCAATTAAAATTACCACTAAATAGCTACAACATCTTTAAGAAGATGGTTTGATAGAAAATTCAGGTCAAGAATGCCAGCTGGTAGAGCATTCCTTTTGCTTTAGCTAGCATCCTCTACAGACATTCTTTACTACAAAAAGACAACAGATGAAAGAAAAAAGGGGAACAAAGATTCTTTGTAAACACTGGTGCTTTACTCTGTGAGGCAGATGACTACTGACCCTGAGTACTCGGTAATTTCCTTGTTCAGCACTCAGCCTTGTCAGGTTGTAATATCTAAAGGTTCTTCAGGGTTCCTCTGAACATAATGTTTCTATGTTCTTTTGTACTTACTGAATAATACTGTGTTAGTATTTCTTAGTAATCTATCCATTTTTAGTTTGTCTTTTTCCTTGTTTGCTTCAAGTGCTGCAATACAGGTTGGGCAGGGGGAATGTATGTGCTATCATTTTCATACTTTCCCAAACATTAAGAGCTGCATTTTATTCACCCAATATTTTATTAGTATAGCATATCTAAGACAGATTTAATATTTTAAAATATGTCTTTAAGGAAATCAACATAATTGACAGAGTTATGTTTTGAGAGGTTAAGTGTTAAGGTATTATTACCTAAGCTCACATTTTAAATATTTTATCTGCCTTTTATATACTTTTGTTTCTACAGGATGACCTAAGGATTGAACAAATTATTTCTTCCATCCTATGCTTGATACTCATGTTTGGTTTCAGATGTTATAAAATCAGTGTTGAGTATGAGTAACTTATTCATAACATAGCTTCTAATGAAGTACAGACATGACTTGAATAATGAATATCCAAGCCCTTTAATAAGGTTCATCTCAGTCTTTAATAAAACCCTATATTGCTTCTATAATCCAGTGGAATTTTACCAATGTCAAATTAAGACACATAAGAGCACATCTTAAAGTGTGATTCATAATCCTTAGGAAATGACTGTAATTGATTTACAACAAACCATCTGCACTGAGAACTCAGCAGCCCCAAGTGATTATAACAGTTGTGCTTGAGTAAACCTGTGTGCACAACATGCTATGATGGAATTCTTTATTTGTCAGATTGTAAAGTCCTAAGATAAAACACGTGGTTAATGGGCAACTTTTAGCAAAATGTACTGGAGAATGATCTTGCTTAGGTAAACATCGGTTTAAACACATTAATAAAAATGTCAGACACATTTAAAAATCATATAAAGAATCTATAGAGCTACCATGTGTTTCTAAAATGGAAGACTTATTTTCCCTTGTGGAGATTCCGCCTAGTTCAAGCCTCTCCTTTTTATAAAACTCTGGCATAAGCAGTGCACTATATCTGAAAATGATAGAGTGTGCCTTTCTGGTACAGTCTTGTCAATTACATGTGCCTTGTTTCATTAGCTACAGCTAATTATTAGCCACAGTGTTCTAGGCTATGAATTTAAATTGAGTAAAATGAGTAGTCATTTTTTATGGTTTCCTTCTAGTCGTTTCAAATTCATCAGACTACTTTTATTACATGTAAAAATACTAAAAGTATAATAATCCAAATCTTTCACCTACTTATTCAGTAACTGAATAAGTGTGGGCATTAAAGGTGACAAAGATAGATGGGGTGAACTCTGGGTTTTATTTTTTTGCTTTACAGCTTTTGCCCACAACATATGTTCAGTGCTATCAAGGTTATTACAAAGAACACGAACTAATCAGGTGGACAGATTCCTAAACAGTGCTTTGAACACATGGTGGTCTTTCAGTGTTAACAAGGAATGTCCAAATTACTTGCAGACATGGTCAAAATAATGTACAGATTTGTCATTTTGATTGTGGCTTTTAAAGCTGTGGGTAAAATAATCATGTTGACTATGGAGCTACTGAACTGAAAGGTAAGATGCTGGGATGACCTGATTTGCTATTGTCATAAAAGAGAAAAATATGGGCTCTGTAACAGTACTGATATTGATTCAGCCATTGACATGTTTTACCTTTAAAAATAATTTGTGGTTAGGGTTTTTTCTTGAGGCTAAATTTCTTAAGGGGAATTAATAGCAGAAATCTTTTTTTGTTCAAAAATTTATAGCCATCTACTTACTAATTCTTTCCTTGGAACATTCACAAAAAAATGTTAACTAACTCTAATTGTAAAGATCATTTGGAACTTCAGATTCTACAGTAATTTGGTAATTTTGCTCTAATTTTACAAGTATTTAAATTTACTTGAAAACTGCCATTATTCTTCCATGTTTTGAACATTCATGAATGTATTGATATAAGTATTCTTTTTCTTTTTATTTTTTTTTTTGCTTTTAATCTATTATGTACTTTATTTCACTGTAAGAGGTCTCCTGGACAGCTACCCAGAACACAGCACTCTTTATTTGCAAAGAACCTCAAAAATGGAAAAATTACAGGTAATACTTAGTTAAATGAAGTAATTCAAGAATTATGAGGAACCAAAACCGGTTTGGCTCAGTGGATAGAGCATCGGCCTGCAGATTGAAAGGTCCCAGGTTCAATTCCAATCAACGGCATGTACCTTGGTTGTGGGCACATCCCCAGTGGGGGATGTACAGGAGGTGGCTAATCGAGGTTTCTCTCATCGATGTTTCTAACTCTCTATCTCTCCACCTTCCTCTCTGTAAAAAAAATCAATAAAATGTATTTTAAAAAAAGAATTATGAGGAGAGTTTTGTTGGAAAGAGGACCCAAAATTATGAGATTTTCAAGTAAAGAAACCCATTAAGAAACTAGAGAGGTCAGCAAGGACAATAGTCAAACAGAATGTCCCCTGGCTCAGCAATTAGTCTACTGATTTCCCTCAATTAAAAAAAAAGAGAGATCTCTTTATTAAAGTTTCAATTTTTGGGTTCCTGGCTTTCTCTCACATTTCTTATTTCCTCTACTGAGTCCTCTTCCCTCAACTTCCTTATCATACTCAAAGTCACAGATAGTCATTATTGAACTGTGGGAAATTAGTTATATTAGAACATAAAATAGATATTATCATATTATCCAATTAGCTTGGCCAAAGTTTGAAGTTCTATCCAAATAAAACAGAATGTTGTTAAGTGTAGACTTTTGAGACACAGAGGCTATTTTAGAATGTCAATTTTGATATTGCTTTATAGATGTAAGAATTTGAGCAAGGCATTTAACTTTAATGAACCTCAATTTTCTCATCAGGAAAATGCAGATAATATTACCTATTAAATAAGATTTTGAGAGGATTAAAACAAAAACCATTTTGGCAAAGCATTTAGTAAGGAATCTGACATCTATTGTATTGATGAGATAATAATCTTGGTTACTCCATTTTGAATTTTCAGGCGTAGCTCTAGGCTCTAATCTAGGGGGGTAGAAGGAGAAAGAATATCCCTATTCTATTTCTATTTGACAAAGAAGTTAAGTTCCTCTCTTTTTTCATCTTCTCATTAAAATATTGTGAGTTTTTTTCTGCTCAGGACAGTGCTTCTCTTTGACTACAACTTGAAATTGCATTTTATCAGTCACTTGAACAGAGAACTACTTCAACTTTTACAATTTAAGCCCTCTTCCCCCTGACCCTCACCACCATGCCCATAACATTAACATAACTGCATTCAACGTCATTCTTGTATACCTCAGATAAGAGTTATCCCCACCCTTCAGTTCATGGTTAATTTCTTAAGCTCCTATGGATCCTAGTTAACCCCATTTCCATAGTTCTCATTCCTTCAATAATCTTTCCCCCTTCATTGTTTTCTTTCCCCAGTGGCCTTTAATTTCTGTCTCTACACATGTTTCAGCATATATCATCTTAAAAGAAAAAAATCCTTCTCACCCCAAGGCTTCCTTGAATTCCTATTCATAAGAGTCTTGAATGTAACCACCTGGCTGATCCCATTTCCCACTTTCATTCATTCATCAAGCTATAATTTTGCTACTGGCCCCATCTTTTCATTCAAAACTTTCTTCCCATGGTCACCTTGATCTCTTATCTATAAAGCCCAGTGTACTCTTTTTAGTATTTATTTGCAAAATTTGAAAATGTTGATCTTCATCTCTCAGAAGTCTACCTCTCTTAGTTTCCATCAGCATCACTCTCTCCAGTTCTCCTCCCATGTCTCTGGCTACTTTTTGAGATCCATTAGATCATTTTCCTGTACCTGTTTTTGCATTATAATTATTCCATCTTTAATTCTCTTTTAATCAATAAAAGCACACTTGGTCTGACACACACACCCACGAAAATTATCTACATTTCAAGCTTACCATCTTAATCAATCCATAAAACCACTGTCTACAAACTACTTGGACAACATCTTCTCTAATAAAAGAGTAATATGCAAATTAACCATCACTCTGCTACACCCACAAGCCATAGGACCAGCCAATCAGGAGCAAGTACATAAATTAACCCCAACCAAGATGGCTATGGCCACAGAGTGAGCAGGAGGGAGGCTTGGGTTTCCCCAGCAATGGAGGAAGCCAAGTTTTCCACACACCCTGGCAGGTCCAAGCCTCCACTCAAGGCTACAAAGTTTCAATTATAGAAGATAAATAAATCCCAGATACCAAGGCCTCCTCTGGGGTTACCAGGGGGCATGGCAGGTGTGCAAACCACCACAGTCACCTCACCCAGGCCACCCCACACTCCAAGGGAACCCCCACCCTGATCCGGGATACCCTTCAGGGCAAACCAGCTGGCCCCTACTCATGCACCAGGCCTTTACCCTATCTAAAAAAAAGAGTAATATGCAGATTTACCATCACTCCAACACACAAAATGGCTGCCCCCATGTGAAGACAAGATGGCTACTACCAGATGGCCAACAGGGGAGGACAGTTGGGAGGGACCAGGCCTGTAAGGGAGGGAAGTTGGGGGCAATCAGGCCAGTAGGGGAGGGCAGATGGAAGGGACCAGGCTTCAGAGGAGGGAAATTGGAGGTGACCAGGAGGCCTCTAGGGAAGGGCAGTTCGGGGAGACCCAGGTCTGCAGGGGAGAGCAGTTTGGGGGGGTACCAGGCCTACAGGGAAGGGCAGTTAAGAGTGACTAGGCCTGCAGGGGAGGGCAGTTAGGAGTGACCAGGCTGGCAGAGGAGGGAAGTTGGAGGTGACCTGGCCTGTAGGGCAAGGGCACTTGGAGGAGACCCAGACCTGGAGGGGAAAGAAGTTTGGGCGGTACCAGGCCTGCAGGGAAGGGCAGGTAAGGGTGACTAGGCATGCAGGGGAGGGAAGTTAAGGGCAAACAGGCTGGCAGGAAGCAGTTAGGCATCAAGCAGGCTGGCAGAGGAGTGGTTAGGGAGTAATTAGGCTGGCAAGCAGAAGCAGTTAGGGGCAATCAAAAAGGCAGGCAGGTGAACAGCTGGGAGCCAGCAGTCCTGCATTGTGAGAGGGATGTCCCAGATTGGAGAGAGTGCAGGCGAGGCTCAGGGTCCCCCCCTCCCCCGTGTATAAATTTTATGTACTAGGTCTCTAGTATATATATAAAACCCTAATATTCAAATAGACTGAATGGCAGAACAACCAAACAACCGGTCACTATGACTTGTGCTGACCCTCAGGAAGTGTATGCAGAACATTGAGGGTGTTGGCAGCAGGTGGAGCAAGTGAGTAGGAGTGCCAGACCAATGTGGGGCACCGTTCGCTGTCATCAGGGCAAGTCTCTGGTAGTTACTGAAAATTCTTTGCCCCTGCACACCGCAGTCCTGCCTGGCACTCACACCTGCTGCTGGAGCTCAGCGCTGGTCCCAATTGCCCCTCAGGGCTTCTTCACCTCAGGTACAATCGGGGCTGGCAGCTGCTGCTCACACCCACTGCCAGAGCCTGGTGCCGGTCCAGATTGCTCAGCACTATCAGTCGGTATGAGTGGCAGCTGTCAGCCCTGTTCACCCCTGAGGGCTTCTCCACCTCCCACTGCTTAGCAAGTGTGAGCGAGGCCAGTGCCCTCAGCACGCTGGAGCAGCAGTGATGGGAAAATGGCTGAAAAACACCTCTATGCCCACTGCAGCCTTTCAGCCCACAGTTCCTTTCAAGGTGCATGGATTCATGCACTGGGCTCCTAGTTTCAATATAATGTGACAAAAACAATATAAGAAGGCCCTTGTATAACTCAAAAATTTTAATTCTCTATCTTAGAGATTTATGCTATCATATATCCAGTCTCTCGAGATATCTAAAGGTTATTTTAGATTTCTTACATTCATTCCATTTCAACATTTTGTCAATTCTACCTCTAATTCATATATTTAACAATGTACTTTCCTTCTTGACTACCCCTGCCTTTGCCTTATATGGAATGCTCATCTTTTCTTACCTGGATTTCCTATTTATCTCTCCTTCTATTCTTCCTTTTTTCCCTCTCCAATCTAAACCTATACTGACACAAAAGAATTTTTTTCTAAATCAGATCATATCATTCTCTTAAATCATTTCAAGTCTATTACCTTATAGGATAACCTCTATCATGTAATGCACCCACCATGGTCTTCTTCTCCCACCACTTTCCTATATATATTTGTGCTATTATCATGCTAAGATACTTGGAGACCTGAAAGATTCTGTATATACTCATGTCTTGGCTCTGTCCTTACTTTTCACATTATTTTTTAATTAATCACATCCTTATGGTTCTTTAATATTCACCTCAGCTTTCACTAGTATGAAGAGACATTCTGTATCTCCTGATGAAGTTAGATGTGCCTTCCCTATGCTTCTGTTATAGTTGGTAGGTATTTCTACTATAGCTCTTATCACTATGATTTTATTTATTCGTGTCTTACTCACTAGACTATGAATGAGGTCCTCTAAGAAGAAAATATGACCTTCATTTTGAAAGCTGCACAGGTCCATATTTAGGATGTATATTTGACATTCTACAAATTTTATTTAAATAATTGCTACAGTCACCTCAATTCATGTCCCTTTGCTCTGCCATCAGCCCCTTGCAGTTGTTGATAGTGAATACTGTGATCTTTTCTCTCCATTTTGCTTTCCCTTTTTCCTTTCTCACCCTTGCTTTTCAGGTTTTTACAATAGGAAATTTAAATATATCTGTTATAGAAATCTCTATTGCTTCTTTCTGTGAGTTCTGATTTTCTTTGACACTTCTCACTGAACCCTACCTCCACTGATTATAGGATCTTAGCTCTTCAAAACAGCAGTCTATCAGTAGCACAACCTGTTTGGCTTGGAGACTGCATTCATCTCAGATAAAGTCCATCACATTGCTCTCAAAAAATTTACTAATTTTTGATTTGATATAATGTCTTAGGAAATTATAGATTTGATTTCACTTAAAGCATGCAATATACTAAGGCCTAAATTCATATAAATTTATTTCCCTTTGAGAAATTAAATCTAAATATTTACTAACTCTTTAGAAAGAATAATACTTTGCATATGGCCAGAATCATTCTATGAATATTCTTTACACTCGCATACAAGGACGATTTAAGTGAAAATATACCACAAAACATGGAATTTACAGCTACAGATTTAATGCAAACTTTTCACAAAATGAGATATCATAGAAGCCTCATTCTAACTAGAACCTATTTTTGTGTTTTTATTTTTTTAAATACATTGCTTTAGGGCAGTGATAATAAAGAAAGAGCATTTATTAATGTTACATATTAGATGGCTAGTATGATTTCAAAGCCTTGTCTAAGTTATAACCTCAAAAGGTCACAATTCTTTCTTCTTTCTTTGGAGTCAAACTTAATTAGAGGGTCTTTAAGTTGATCAGACTGAATAACCAGGAGAATTTCAAAATATGTTTTTGCTTCATTTTATATATATATATATATATATATATATATATATATATATATATAAACACACACACCCATGACGTGCTCAGCTAAACTTAATTTTTCAATTTCTACAAATATAAATTAAAAGATCAAAATTCACAAATTCAGAAGCTTGGTTGTTTATATAACCTTGAGAAATTTGATATATATTGTAGCTTCAAAGCTCTTTGGAAGAGCTTGCCATGGAATCATAACATACAAATAATTATTTTCAAAATTATCTTAACCTCTAAACTAAAAAGTGTATGATATAATATATATATATATATATATACATATATATATATATATATATATATATATGAAATTAATTAAGAAAGGAATACAAATAGCTTATTGGCATTAGAAAAATATTCAACTACAAAAAATAGAATAAGTAAATTTAAATTAAAGAGTCAATATGTTGGTAAAGTTTTGGGGAAACGTACATTCCTATATAGGATTGTTGAAATTTGAATTGATAAGAACCTTTGTGCAGGGCATTTGTCAATAATTTAAAGAAAATCATAAAAACATATATGTTTTTTCTTCCTAAAATATTTATCTTTATTGTGAAAGTATTACAGATGTCCCCTTCACCCCCCACCCCCTTTAACTCCCTTCATTGCACACCCAACCCTAGTCCTGCATCACACTATTGTCTGGGTTCATGAGCTATGCATATCCTATCTAATAAAAGAGTAATATGCCAAGACCAGTTTGGCTCAGTGGATAGAGCACTGGCTTACAAACTGAAAGGTCCTGGGTTCGATTCCAGTCTGGGGCATGTACCTTGCTTGCCGGCACATCTCCACTGTTGGGTGTGCAGGAGGCAGCTGATCAATGTCTCTCTCTCATCAATGTTTCTGACTTTCTATCTCTCTCCCTTCCTCTCTGTAAAAAATCAATAAAATATTTTTTTAAAAAAAGAGTAATATGCAAATTGACTGTACCTCCACTACACCCATAAGCCATGCCCACAGCCAATCAGGAATGAGTATACAAATTAATCCAACCAAGATAGCTATGGCCACGGAGAAAAGAGGAGGGAGACTTGGGTTGCCCCCACCAATGGAGGAAGTCAAGCTTTCCACACACCCTGGCCCATCCAGGCCTCCACTTAGGGCAACAAAGTTTCAATGACTGCCGCCACCGAGCCAACAGAAGGCTTGGCTTTGCTCCAGGCTACAAAGTTTCAATTGTATAAGATAAATAAATCCCAGATACCAGAGCCTCGGCTTGGGTTGCTCAGGGGAATGGCAGGCCTGCAAACCAGCACAGACCCCTCACCCAGGCCACCCCATGCCTAAAGGGAACCCCCATCCTGATTTGGGACACCCTTCAGGACAAACCAGCTGGCCCTCACCCATGCACCAGGCCACTATCCTATCTAATAAAAGGGTAATAAGCAGATTGATCATCACTCCAACACACAAGATGACTGCCCCCATATGGTCAAAAGATCCTGCTCCCATGTAGACATAAGATGGCCACCACAAGATGGCCAGCAAGGGAGGGCAGTTGGCAGGGATCAGGCCTGCAAGGGAGGGCAGTTGGGGGTGATCAAGCCTGCAGAGGAGGGTAGTTAGGGGTGACCAGGCCAACAGAGGAAGGAAGTTGGGGTGACCAGGTCTGCAGGGAAGGGCAGTTGGAGGAACCCAGGCCTGCAGAGGAGGGTAGTTAAGGGTGACCAGGACTGCAGGGAAGGGCAATTAGGCATTGAGCAGGCTGATAGGCAGAAGCAGTTAGGGGCAATCAGGAAGGCAGGCAGGTGAGCAGTTGGGAACCAGCAGTCTTGGATTGTGAGAGGGATGTTTGACTGCCCATTTAGGCTCAATCCTTTTTGGGCAGTTGGACATCTCTCAAAGGGTCCCAGATTGGAGAGGGAGCAGGTTGGGCTGAAGGACAACGCTCCTCTCTCCGCGCCCCCCGCACAAATTTTGTGCACTGGGTCTCTAGTCTATATATATAAAAGCCTAAGCGACCAAACAACTGGTCAACCAGCCATTATAATGCTCACTGATACCAATGCAGAAACTGTCCTCTGGTGGTCAGTGTGCATGGGTGGGGACCAGCTGGTTTGCCCTGAAGGAGTGCTGCTCAGCTGACCAACAGGCATCTGGCAAGTGCAGCTGTAGCAGCCTAAGCTTCTCCCACCTCCGCAGCAGTGCTGAGTGGTAGCAATGGCAGCAAGTGCAGCAGGGCTGGGATGAGCCAGAGCAGCACAGCACTCAGCCTAGACTTGGGCTCCTCCCCAGCCACTTGCCACTTTATGCACTACTACATCCTTCAGGGGATGTCAGAATGCAGATTCTGGCCTGAAACCAAGAGTCCAAAATCCTCTGAGGGGTCGTGGATTGCAAGAAGGTGCAAACCAGGCTGAGGGACCCCACCAGTGCATGAATCCATGCACCGGGCCTCTAGTATGCATATAAATTCCCCAGTTTGATTCTGAAACCCAATATATCAGAATTTATGTTAAGAAAGTTATCATATATGTATACAAATATTTAGTTTCAAATATGCTGTTAGCTTTATTGTTAATAATGACACGCAAAAAAGAAATAATCTAAGAAACCAGTAACAGAAGATTAGTCAATTAATTTATTTAATAGTGTAGCATTAAGGGACATTTAAAAATGTTGTAGGAAAATAAATTGAAGCATTTATGATAGTTTAAATAAAAAAGGTGATTGAAATTATATGTATAATTTCAATATAATAGGGTTCTAAATTGGAAGCAATAAAGTTTTCTAACTAAAACTACAGTTTAGAATTAGATACATAAATTCCAGTATGGGTTGTAGCATTTTTTGGTTATGGAATCTTTAAGATGTTACTTTAACTTTTCTGAAAATCAGTTTTCTCATCTATAAAATGGGGTTAAAGAACTTTCAAATTTGCAGGGCTTTTGTAACATTTCAATGAGATAATTCATGTAAAGCTTTTATTTAACATTTATTTATCAAAATTCTTGTTATAAAACGTGTATTTTATGTCATATTTAATATGCTTCAGATTATATGTATAGTATACATATACCTATGTTTATGATCAAACATTCATCAATATTTTAAATTTGTTTTTTGGGGTTTTTTTTTTTGAGAGAAAGAGAGAGATGGATTTGTTGTCCCACTTATTTATGCATTCATTGGTTGATTCTTATATATGTCTGACTAGGGACTAAACCTGGTGTATCAAGCAATGTTCTAAACAACTGAGTGATATGGCCAGGGCCCTCAATATTTTTAAAGTGACTAGAAGCCCAGTACATGAAATTTGAGCACTTGGGGGGTCCCTCAGCCTGGCCTATACCCTCTTGCAGTCTGGAAGTTCTCAGGGGATGATCAACTGACACAGAGGTGAGAGAGACTCCCGCCGCTGCCACTACACTTGCCAGCCATGAGCCCCTTCAAGGCTTCTGGATGAGTGGTGCTCTCCCTGTGGGAGTGTACTGACCTGCATTGAGTGTCTGCCTCCCAGGGTCAGTGTGTGTCATTGTGACTGATCATTCTGCCATTGGGTCAATTTGCATATTCACCTTTTATTATACTATCTAATAAAAGAGTAATATGCAAATTGCCTGTACCTCTGCTATACCCACAAGCTACGCCTACCAGCCAATCAGAAGAAAGTATGCAAATTAACCCAACCAAGATGGCTGCAGCCACAGAGTGAGCAGGAGGCTTGGGTTTCTCTGGTAATGAAGAAAGCCAAACTCCTGCAGCCCTGGCCTCTGCTCAAGGCTATAAAGTTTCAATTATGAAAGATAAATAAATCCCAAGAAAAATGACAGCTGTCTCAGAGCTGGAGAGAGCAGGAGGCTTGAGTTGCCCCTGGCGCTAGAGGAAGCCAAGCTCCCGTAGCCCTGGCCTCCGCTCAAGGTTACAAAGTTTCAATTATAGAAGATAAATAAATCTCAGATACCAGGGCCTCCATTTGGATCTCTAGGGGGGTAAGGGGGGGTGTGTCGGCCTGCGAACCACCACAAGCCCCTCACCCAGGCCATCCCATTTATAGTTATAAATATAAAGATATACTTATTCAAATTAACAGTAAGTAATCAAATTGAGTTTTGAACTAACCTCAAGTTCCCAATTCAGGGATCATGATATGTTTGTATATTTTATACACAACCTTGGGGCTGTAGAGGAGGCAAACTTTTACCTTGCTTTTGCTAGACCTTAGAATTAAATTTTTCTAAGCCATATCAATAGCGGAGAAGCATACAAATGTGTTTAATATAATTTTACTTGACATAAGAAACTTCAAAAAAACACAGACACATAGAAACAGTAAATTTACTTGCTTTTAAATTAAGCTGAGCAAAGAGACAAATGTGGGCAAGTAACTAAACTATGTGGAGAGGCTAAACAAAGATATGAATAATTTTAACAAGATCTGTTTGTATAGATTTCTCTGTCTCAACTTCTCATCCTTGATGATAAGAATGGCTTTCTGCCATAGGAAGGAAATCTCTCATATAGAAATTTCATCTTCTGCTTTTAAGAAAAAGAGGGAAGCCCAGCTGGTGTTGTTCAGTAGTTGAGCATCACCCATACACCAAGAGGTTGCTGATTCAGTGAGGGCATATGCCTGGGATGTGGGCTAACTCTACAGTGAAGGACATGCAAGAGGCAGACAATCAATGTTCTTTCTCTTTGATGTTTCTCTCTCTCTCCTTTTTCCTTCCTCTCTCTCTAAAAACAAATCAATAAAAATATGTTTTTAATAAAAGAAAAAGAGGGAAAGTCAAAGTAATTGTCTTATATTTGCTGGTTTTCAAGAGCCTTTACCTCAAATAGTCAATATGACAGAGCAGCATATTTTGGGGTAGCATGTTCTGAACTCTTTCAGGGCCAAGTTGGAACAGTAATACTGCTGCTTCTTTTAAATAAAAGAGATTTGGGAGTTCCTGTGAACCATTCTGGGAAAAGCTGGGTCATGTTACTACAGATGGTCTCACAGAAGAAGGTAAAATGTATGACTTCTGTCGCTAAAAAAAAAAAAAAAAAAAAAAAAAAAAAAAAAAAAAAAAAAAAAAAAAAAAAAAGGGGGGGGGGGGAGGAGAGGATAGAGAAGCATCATCCAAAGCTATGCTACTAATAAGAATATGAAAAAGCAATGCCATTCACTAATTAAATGAAAAGTTATCTCCTCTGAGAGAAAGCAGATTGGAATATTGGCAAGACTCCTATGTTAAGTGATCATAGTATGTCACATAATATCACTCATTTTAAATGTTGAAAATCATCCTACTAGATATCTCACTTTATATTTGAAAAGAACCACTAATCTTCGCATCATGCAACAGCTCTTGGTATAATTTGGTAAATACAGGAGAGAAGTACTTGGCAAACATTTTTTTTTAATACTACCAAAAGCCCATATAATGGGAGAATTCTTTTTTTTTTAAACTAGCAATGGTATTGAGTCATGATGTAGTTAATGAAATCAGTGCTGATGGAATGGTTACATACTAGCAAAACCATGTGTTGTTCAGTGAATAATAAAGGACTGTGTATGAATGTCAATCCTTACACTGTTTTATTGCTATTAGGTTAATACTGAACAATAATGAAATTAAGTACATGATAAAACCAGTCATTTAGTATACACTTTTAGAGACTTTGCAAAATAACAAATAACAAAATTGATGAATCAACACAAGTATAGAAGCAGCCAAGCAGAATGATACACTCAAAAGTGTTTGAAATGTGTTATGGCACTTTCCATTACTGCACTTCACAAATGTTGTGTGTTTTTTACAAAATGAAGGTTGTGGCAACCTTCCTCAACCTCATCTATTGGTACCATTTTTCCAACAGCATTTTCTCACTTTGTGCCACATTTTGGCAATTCTTTCAATATTTGAAACTTTTTATAATAATAATAATAATAATAATGGTTATTATTATTAATACCATTATTATTATTATTATTATTATTATATTTTTTATTATATTATTATTATTATATTTTTCACAATGATCTTTGATTAGTGGTCTTTGATGTTACTGTTATAATTATTTGGGGGCAACACAAAGCTTATCCCTATAGGATAATGTACTTAACTGATAAATGTGTGAGTTCTGACTGATCCACTAACCAGGTATTCCCCATATCTATCCCTCTCCTTGGCCCTCTGGAATCTGTGGGAAATATCAATATTGAAATTAGACAAATTAATAACCTTACAATGGCATCTAAGTATTCTAGTGAAAGGAAGGTTTGTATGTCTCTCCCTTTAAAGCAAGAGCTAGAAATGATTGAGCTTATGAGGCAGGCATGTCAAAAGCTGAGAAAGGTGGAAAAACTAGGCTACTTATGCCAAACAGTCAAGTTATGAATTCAAAGATAAAGATCCCAAGGTATATTGAAGCAGCTACTCCAGTGAACACACGAATAACAAGAAAGCAAAACAGCCTTTTGCTGACATGGAGAAATTTTTAGTGGTCTGGATAGAAGATCAGCCACAACATTCCCTCAAGGCAAAAAGTAATTTAGAGCAAATCCCTAATTCAATTTTATAAAAGCTGAGAGAGGTTAGAAAGTTGCAGGATACAAGTTTGAAGCTAACAGAGGATGGTTCATAAGGTTTAAGAAAAAAGCCAGCCCTAGCTGGTTTGGCTCAGTGGATTGAACATTAGCTCTCAGACTGAAAGGTCTTGGATGCCAATTCCCGTCAAGGGCATGTACATACTTCAGTTGCAGGCTCAATTCTGGTCCTGGTCAGGCACATGCGGAAGGCAACAAATCCATGTGTCTTTTTCACATAATTGTCTCTTTCTTGCTCTTTCTCTCTCCTCCCTCCCTCTCCAAAAAATAAATAAATAAATAAACAGTGGAAAAATTATCCTGACTGAGGATTAACAACAACAACAACAAAAAAAAATCTCTATAACATAAAGTTCATTGTGAAACAGAAAGTGCAAATGTAGAAGCTGCAGCAAATTATTCAGATGTAGCTAAGATAATTAATGAAGGTAGCTATACTAAATAACAGATTTTCCGTGTTGATGAAACAATTTTATAGTGAAAAAAGATATCATCTAGAACTTTCACAGCTAAAGAAGAGAAGTCAGTGCCTGCTTCAATGCACGGACAGGCTAACTCTCCCATTAAGAGCTAATGCAGCTGGTTACTTCTATCTGAAGCCAATCTCACTTACCACTCTAAAAATCTTAGGGCCTCCTTAAGAATCATGGTACATACACTCTGCCTGTGCTCTATAAATAGAATAGCAAGGCCTGGGTGGTAGTATATCTGTTCACAAGCCCACTGTTAAGACTTACAGCTTAGAAAAAAATATTCCTTTAAAAATATTACAGCTGGATGGCAATGCAATAACACCCATAGCTCTGACGGAGATGTACAGTGAGATTAATATTGTTTTTGTGCATGATAACACCCATTTTGCAAGCCCATAAATCAAGGAGTAATTTTGACTTTTAAATCTTATTATCTAAGAAATGCATTTGATAAGGCTCTAGCTGCCATAGATAATGATTCCTCTGATAAATCTGGGCAAAGTAAATTGAAAACATTCTGAAAAGGAGTCACCATTCTAGATGCCATAAAGAATATTTGTGAATCATGAGAAGAGGTCAATATATCAGTATTCACAGGAGTTTGTAAGAAGTTGATTCTAATCCTCATGGGTGACTTTGAGGGCCCAAGACTTCAGTGGAGATGTAGTTACAGATGTGGTGGAAACAGCAAGAGAACCAGATTTAGAAGTGGAGCCTGAAGATGTGACTGAACTGTTGCAATCTCATGATAAAACTTCAATGGGTGAGGAGTTATGTCTTAGGGATGAGCAAAGCAAGTAATTTCTTCCGATGTATTCTACTTCTAGTGAAGATGTTGGGAAGAGTTATTAAAGTGACAACAAGGTTTTTAGAAAATTATATAAACTCAGTTGATAAAGTAGAGGCAGGGTTTAGAGAGGATTGGCTCCAATTTTGAAAGAAGTGCTGCTGTGGCTAAAATGCTATCAAACAGCATCGCATGCTACAGAGAAATGGCTCCTGAAAGGAAGAAACTGCCACAGTCATCCCAACCTGCAACAGCCAACTCCCTGATGAGTCAACATCAACACTAAGGCAAAACCCTCCAACAGCAAAAATTTTACAATTCACTGAAGATTCAGACAATGATTATCATTTTTTAGCAGTAAAGTAAATTTTAATTAAGGTTTGTACTTTTTTGTTTGTATGTTTGTTTTTAATATATTGATTATTTACAGAGTGGAAGGGAGAGGGATAGAGAGTTAGAAACATCAATGAAAGAGAAACATCGGTCAGCCACCTCCTGCAAACCTCCTACTGGGGATGTGCCCTTAACTGGAATCGAACCTGGGACCTTTCAGTTCACAGGACGATGCTCTATCCACTGAGCCAAACTAGTTAGGACTCTACTTTGTTTTTTTAAACATACCACTATTGTACACTTAACTAGAGATTGCAGTATGATATAAACATAACTTTTATATGCACTGAGAAACAAAAAATTTTGTGTGATTTCCTTTATTTCAATATTTGCTTTATTGCAGTGGTTTGGAAGTCTGGAACTGAGCCCACAGTATCTCCAAGGTATTCCTGTAGTAAATGATGAAAGTATTCCTTCTCATACATGGTCATTCAGGTAAGAACCATGTCCATAATTTCAGTTGGCTTGATCAAGTTATATGCCTCAGCAACATAGCATTATCTTAAGTAGTTTCAGGGTATAAATTTAGAAATAAAATAGAAAAACTTTTTATTGATATGAACTACGATACGGTTTGTTAAAAATACTAAGCTGTCATGTAAATTCTTCAATCATCTAGGGTTTAACTCTCAAAATTAGTGACTTTTCTCTATATATCAATGAAGGAAATCAATAACAGTTTTAGGCAATATACAAACTACATCCAGCATGCAAATAAATATGCTTCTTAGTTATTGATGCCCAGGAAAAAAATTGGGGGTCCATTTGCTCCTATTTCTCAAGTTAATAACATTCAAGTTTCCATTTTTTTATAATATCTTAATGAGAAATTTCTCTATAATTTCAGGTTAATGTTTCAACCAAAAATATATTTAACTGCCTTATGGAGTCATGCTGTATTTGCTAACGCTCTCAATGACCTATAAAAATAAATAATAGGAGAAACCAAGATGGCGGCATAGGTAAACACCTAAATTGCTGCCTCACATAACAATTTGAAAACTACAACTAAAAGACAAAACAGACATCATCCAGAACTACAGGAAGGGTGGCTGAGTGGGAATTATACAACTAGAAGGAAAGAGAAAAAGCACATTGAGACTCACAGGAGCTGCAGGAGACAGAGGTACTGACACACGCACAGACAGGACAGGCAACTAAGTACGCAGCTGGCTTTCTCAAGTGGGAGGGAGACAAAAGCTCCTGACTGCATTGAACTCCAGTTCCAGGCAAGATTCTGGGGACCTAGACTCATTTGGGGAGAAACTGGACTGTCTGGCAGCAGGCGGAACTCAAGAGCAGCTTTCTCTCAGAGGTGCTTTCAGCAATTAGCATGGAACACTGAGACACAGGGGCCTATTAGAGCAGGTCTGATGGGAAACTAATGCTGCATGCTCTGTTCTGAGACTCTGACCCATCCAAGCTGAGCAAAGAGGCTTTTTGCAAGGCTTGTCTCATAAGGATGTCTCTAGCACAGAAGTTCTCCCAGAATAGACATAGCTGATCCTCACAACCAATTGGCCTAGAGGTCAATTTCTCCCAATGATATCAACAACAATCAAGGCTTACAACAATACTGTGCACACAGCCCACAAAAGGGTGCACTAAAAGTGTCCAATTCAGGTAACTGGGGAGACTGAGCCACTGGACCCTCTAGGACACTTAGCGCACAAAAGTACTCTATCTACTCAGGTAAGGAGCCAAAATGCAGAGACAAAGAGGCAGATCACAAATGAAAGAAATGGAGGAAAGCAAACAACTGGATATAGAGTTCAAAACCACAGTTATAAGGTTTTCCAAGAATTTTCTAGAAAAGGCAGATAAATTTAGGGAGACCCTTGAGGATATGAAAAAGGACCAACTAGAAATTAAACATTCACTGACTGAAATAAAAAATAATATACAGAGATCCAACAGCAGACTAGAGAATCCCAAGAATCAAGTCAAAGATTTGAAATACAAAGTAGCAAAAAACACCCAGCTGGAAAAGAAAAAAAGAATCCAAAAATATGAAGATAGTGTAAGGAGCCTCTGGGACAATTTCAAGCTTACCAACATCAGAATTATGGGAGTGCCAAAAGAAGAGAGAGAGCAAGATAGTGAAAACCTATTTGAAGAAATAATGACAGAAAACTTTCCCCACTTAGTGAAATAGACTTACAAGTCCAGGAAGCACACAGAACTCCAAACAAAAGGAATCCAAAGAGGACCACACCAAGATACATCATAATTAAAATGTCAAGAGCAAAAGACAAAGAGAGAATATTAAAAGCAGCAAGAGAAAAACAGTTAGGTACCTACAAGGGAGCACTCATATGACTGTCAACTGATTTCTCAACAGAAACTATGCAGGCCAGATGGGAGTGGCAAGAAATATTCATAGTGATGAATAGCAAAAACCTACAACCAAGATTACACTTCCCAGGAAAGCTATCATTCAGAATTGAAGGGCAGATAAAGAGCTTCACAGATAAGAAAAAGCTAAAGGAGTTCATCACCACCAAACAAGTATTATATGAAATGCTGAAAGGTATTCTCTAAGAAGAGGAAGAAGAAGAAATACATATCTATCAACAAGTGAATCTAAAAATCAAGTGAATTAAAAATCTGATGAACAGAATAAACTGGTGAATATAATT
This sequence comes from Lasiurus borealis, assembly GCA_004026805.1. Taxonomy (NCBI): domain Eukaryota; kingdom Metazoa; phylum Chordata; class Mammalia; order Chiroptera; family Vespertilionidae; genus Lasiurus; species Lasiurus borealis. The sequence goes on along the minus strand of PVJN01031867.1, from coordinate 5,124 downwards.
ATCAGGGGCATAGAAAGGGAGTGGACTGACAATTCTCAGGGGGAAACGGGTGTGGGGGTGCGGGAAGAGACTGGACAAAAATCGTACACCTATGGATGAGGACAGTGTGGGGAAGAAAAGGGCACAGGGTGGGGTGGGAACCAGGTGGAGAGGTGCTATGGGAGGAAAATAGAGGAACAATTATAATAATCTGAACAATAAAGATTTATTTTTTTAATAAATAATAAAATTAAGTTTAAAAAAGCCTATTAGATGAAATAAATAAATAAATAAATTTCTAACTTAAACACCTTAAGAAAAAAAAAAAAAAGATCTGAATGGGACCAATTCAAGCTATACCTCATCAAATAGAAATAGATACATCTGTAAAAGTTTGCAGGCAACTTTATCCCTCTTAATAATGTTATTTTTAAAGATTTTACTTTATTAAACTATAATAAACCTCAAGTTTTCTCTTTAAATTTTATGTAACACTGGTAATCCTCATATATATATACTAAGTCCTGATATTCTGAGGAAAGGAGAAATGCAGGTACCTTGGCTAAAGTACTACCATATCTCTTGGAACTCCTAAAAATGTGTTCTTTTTAGTTGAATGTAGATAAATGTCCTTCTTAACCCATTACCCTGGTGACTAACTTTCCACATTTAGTGTGTTTGTTCAATTCCCCGAGCTAGAGATTGTCAATTGTTTTGTGCTCTTCTTGAAACTTCCATTCATCTCCTGATGAGCTGAAGACTATAATCAAAATCTGGTTATTATTTCCTCGTGGGGAAAAATAAGGAGAGCATGCTGCTCAAGCTGGCAGAGTGGTTCCTTTCAAGAAGACACTCAGGTTTGAAAAGAGGAAACAGAAGAGTCCTGGTTGGTTAGGCAGTGTCCTGACTGGTTGGAGCACAAGCCCAGGTTGCAGGCTTGATCCTTGGTTGGGAGTGGGCTGCAGGAGGCAGCCTATGAATGTTTCACCTCTCTCTCTCTCTCTCTCTCTCTCTCTCTCTCTCTCTCTCTCTCTCTCTCTCTGCGTGTGTGTGTGTGTGTGTCTTTTTTTTCTCTCTCTCCTTTCCTTCCTCCATCCCTCCCTTCCTCCTCCTTTCTCTCTCCTTGTTCTTTCCTCTGTAAAATTCAATAAAAATATTTTTTTTAGAAAAAAAAAAGAGAAAGCAGAACAATCTATTTCAAGGCTATGAAGTAATTCCTCCTGCTAATTATCCCAAAGTATGTTCATCTTACTCTTTTAAAGGTGTGTTGACAATGTGAATTATTTTAAAAAGAAAGTGACAATAGAACCCTGGCCCTAAGTTCTACTGTGAAAATTGGACAGAGGAAAAAGTAGCACCCAGGCCATTGGGGTGGATTCAGCTTAGTTCTTGAAGCGTGGGCAATGTTCACAAGACAAAAGCAACGCAAGTCTCTTGCTACTAGCAGGCATTGCTTCCCTCAGCCAATTTGGCAAAATAAAATTTTAAAAAAATTAAAAAGGAGAAGAAGAAATAAATAGACTATGAAGAACCTTCATGGAGGGACAAAAGTGAGAAAAGTCTTTTGCATTTGTGTTATCCACATACTTTCCCGGAAATTGATTCAGCTTTGTTCCTGAAAAGGCTTTCAGTATAGCAGAGGACATGAAGTGTTTATAGTGTTTTCTTTGTTCAAGGTTAACTTTTTACAACTCTGATTTCCTCCCACTCGCCCAGCTCTGCCACAGAGCTTTGGCATATGAAGCATTCCAAAGCAAAATAAAATGAAATCAAATAAAGGTTCTATTGTCTACTCCCAAGCTTGTCTTACTGGCATTTTAAAGCAATATTTAACTCTCCTATAGATGTAATTTCCATCAGTTATTTTGCCCCAGGGTAGAACACCAAGTACAAAGGGGAGGAGAGGACGAGAAACCTGACTGGAATCACCTCTCCACTAATATCTGTCACAGTTCACTTACCAGCATCTCCTTCTTATGATGTGAGGACTTTCCTCCCCCCCCCCCCCCGCCTTCTACAAACCTGACATGAAGCCAAAAACTCCCAGTGAGGAAATATTTTTATTTAACTGTGCAAAGGTCAGACAAAAATGTGGCAAGGGCATTTTATTTTTCAGCGCATATTAATCTCTGCTGTGCTCCCCCACAGAGCCTCTTGCAAAGCAGTGGGAGTCAGTGCAGCACCTTCATGCAGCGTTCTGGCAGGCACTGCTCAAGGATCTGCGGGGCTGCGAGGACACGTGTAGTCAGGGACGGAATTGCACAGCTCAGAGACAAAACCCAGCTGCTTTGCTGCTGTTTTCCACCTAAGGTATCTGTCTTCTGAGTCTCTAAGTGAAAGGAAGATGTTTTGTGGTTGATTGTAACTTTAAGAAGCTATCTCTATCATTATCCCAATACATGCTCCCATAACAATTCTACAGTTCGCATCTGTGAAAAGATGAAAAGTAACAAACATAAGAATAATGGGTGAAATATCCAGGGAAGAAGTTGTATTTTAGTCATTTAAAACAAAAACAAAACTTTTTATAAGCCATTTTCTTTTTCTTTCTGGGATAAGAAGACAAAAAGGATATACCATATCTTTTTGACATGTTGTGGCGTTTTCGCTGTTTTCCACAGTTGCCTCCAATGTAACTTGCTGACCAGCCTCTAAACATATTCTTATTTTCATAACCACAGCAAGATCTATTTGTTGTTTACCAAACCATTGTGTCTTCTTTATGTTTTACCTTTATTATATGAAGGGTTCATTCATTTAAAATCGGTTACTTTCTTTATTATGGGCAGTAGAGGATTTGGTGATGCCCATGTGTGATTAAATTGCCAAACCTTATCCAATCCAAAGAACAGTCTCTAATCCCTACTGGCTGAGAATGTTTCCTGGACAAGAAGTCTAATAATAAAGGAGGTTAGCACATAAAAATTGTTATAAAGATATATGACAACAAAGGTGGATTCAGTACAGCTACAAAACAGTCTGCTTCCAATGCATTTTTAACCAAACACCCTCCCACAGGTACTTCAAGCAAATCCACCCATTGATGCTGGGGAGCAGAACAGCACAGAGGCTCTCACTAGGATGAGCAATCTTATACGCATGTGGCCACTGAAGACTCAAGATACATCTGTACAAGAATTCTGCTTCCGGGAGTTAACATTCTCATAGAGAAAACGGAAATCCCTGTTAGTGCTTTGAGGTTGGGCTACTTTCACATCACATGCAAGCTGCTTTTCGAAATCTTAGATAAAACTTTTAGATTAACAGCTACTCTGTACAGTCTAGGCCTAAGGCAAAGAAGGATGGAAAGATTAGATTTCTTTTTATTTAAATCTTGCTGTGAAGTCTTGGGAGCCAGCTGAGTTCTTGTGGGGAGAAATGTCAGGAAATAGTAGAGCAAGAAATGTAAGCACTTTAAATTGATAACCCTTCATAAATTTCCCTCAACCTGCTTTTATTAGACATTGCAAATGGAGTATGATAAGTAAGTTGTTTTCATTCAAGTATTTGGAGTATGGTAAAATATTTCAAATAGCAGTTGAGTCAAACATACTTAAAGTAAGTTGCCAGGGTGTATACTTTAAAAAGAATAAAGTCTTCTGAAATAGGATAAGTAATGTTTAACTACTACACATCACTTCTATTTTATCATAAGGAACATTTTAAATTCACAGCTGTTTTGTCCCTAGGACAAAAACATGAAACACTGTTTATTATCTATAAATTTTTAAGTTTTGATTCTGTCTTAGAACCTCTAGAAGAAAATTTGTGCAACATTATCATTATTAGTTTCAACTACAGCAGTAAATGTGCATTGAGAAATTACAGATTTCTAAATTCTCTTCTTGTAAAGTGCTAATATAAATAGAAAAATACATAAGGGAAACTAATCTTCCCAGTTAAAATGGAATGCTCAGGTGTGACATACTACATAGAAGGGCTTCTCCTCATGTTTCCCACCTTCAGAATTGGAGAAGACTTTTATACAAATCTAAATATTTGTTTATTCATATGTTTATGCCTTTCAAAATTTAATTGTAAGATTTGGTTCATGATTTTCAGAAGTCGGGGCTTTTTAATGCAAAATTAAAACTACTAAGCCAAGTGCATGCATTGAAACATTTTATTGAATAACCTTGAAGTATTGCTGTTGATTAAATATAATACCAGGTTATTTATCTTTAAGTTTTTTTAATTAAATCTTTATTATTCAGATTATTACATTTGCTTCTCTTTTTTCCCCTCCATAGCACCCCTCCACCCAGCTCCCACCCCTCCCTCTGCCCTTAGCTCCCTCCCATTGATCTCATCCATAGGTGTATGATTTTTGTCCAGTCTCTCCCTGTACACCCCTCACCCCTTTCCCCCTAAGAATTAACAGTCAACTCCCTTTCTGTGCTCCTGATTCTATTATATTCACCAGTTTATTCTGTTGATCAAATTTTTAATTCACTTAATTTTTAGATTCACTTGTTGATAGATAGGTATTTGTTCATAATTTTTTGGCTTTTACCTCTTTCTTCTTCCTCTTCTAAAAGAGTACCTTCAGCATTTCATATAACACTGGTTTGGAGTTGATGAACTCCTTTAGCTTTTTCTTATCTGTGAAGCTCTTTATCTGCAGCTTCAATTCTGAATGTTAGCTTTGCTGGATTATTCTTGGTTGTAGGTTCTTGCTATTCATCACATTGAATATTTCTTGCCACTCCCATCTGGCCTGCATCATTTCTGTTGAGAAATCAGCTGACAGTCATATGGGTGCTCCCTTTTAGGTAATAAACTGTTTTTCTCTTGCTGCTTTTAATATTCTCTCTTTGTCTTTTGCTCTTGGTATTTTAATTATGATGTGTCTTGGTGTGTTCCTATTTGGATTCCTTTTATGTGGGGTTCTGTGTGCTTCCTGGACTTGTAAGTCTATTTCTTTTACCAGATGTTGGAAGTTTTCTGTCATTATTTCTTTAAATAGGTTTTCAGTATCTTGCTCTCTCTCTTCCTCTGGCACCCCCACAATTCTGATGTTGGTACTCTTGAAGCTGTCCCAGAGTCTCCTTACATTATATTCACATTTTTGGATTCTTTTCTCTTCTTGCTTTTCCAGTTGAGTGTTTTCTGTTTCTTTATATTTCAAATTTTTGACTTGATTCT